>JAAIXI010000234.1:7153494-7463716 GCA_013403645.1 Heliconius nattereri | reverse complement strand
TATTACGTAGAATAAGACATTTTAAGAGGACTCATTATATATGTATATCTTATAAAGTTTAGCTGGGTGACTGGGGTTCCACATGATATCCAATTTTTTTTTATGTCAATAGAAAATGCTCATCATGTTCAATAACTTTTATTAAAGCGTTGTATTAATATCTCTTATGGATTAGGCGGGCTGTTAGGGTTTCACATCAGATATTCGGACCATCAAAATAAATTATAGCCTATATGTAGGCGAAGACTAATAGCTATGCAAAAAAAGTTTTATTTAAATCCGCCCAGTAGTTTTTGCGTTTAAAGGGAACAACAGACAGACAAGAATTCCAAAAATCATATTTTTACCTTCTATTACTTGTATTAAGTCCCCCTGAAGTGTTTTTTTAGTTTTTATTCAATGTACAGATTTTACCTTTACAGTTTTATTACATACTAGTGAGCCCGGACGCGGCTACGCCTGCTTGAACTATATGATTATTTATTAAATATATTTATGAAATTATTTTCGGTTTTTCATAGAACTTGTAAGAAAATATAAGCCTAAATAATTAAAATAAGTTAAAAAAGAATAATAAGTGGAGATTTATTATTAGATAAAATATTAGTGTAACCGAAATGAACAAACAAAAGAAGTAAAAGTAACTAAAGGAAATTCTTAAAATTAGAAAAAGTACCTAAAGGTTACCGTGCGCGCGTACTAAACATTTTTCTGTATTAAATAATTAGCCTTTAAGTATGGACGTCGGGTCTGACAGACCCATCTAGTTCTACGAATTCTACAAATCGGCCACTTCTCGGTGACCTCCGCTACTAAGTCGCTCAGTACCTTTCGTATTAATGACAAAATAAATGTAGATAGCAGTGGTTATGTCTCTGGGTTCAAAACACGTGAGTATTTAACTTTCAAAACGGGGCCAGGGTCTGTCAGACCCGACGTCCGTGTTTCCCATACATGAATGATTTCAAAACACCCTATATTTTTATAATATTACAAAATATACTTTAATATTTTAATTGTATTATTTGTATTCAAATGTTTTTATTGTTATATATCATATATTATTTTGCATTGTTTGTTATATATTTTAATTATATAAATATTATTTACCTAAAAAAGATTCAATATTATTATTTTTTATGATAAAATGTAAAAAACTGATCGACCAAGCACGTTAGGGACAAAAATATCGGTACCTTATAATCAACATCAAATAAAAGAATTGGACGGCGACATTTTATAAAGAAAATAGCACTTTATCAAATAAAAAGACGCGTTTCGTATAATAAACTACTCTAAGAATTGAAAATGACTTTGACACGCGTTTCGCGATCTGATCTATCATTTATTGAATATGAAGCTAAAAAAATAGTTTTGGGTTCTTGAAAAACATGTGCACTTTGCCCCCAAAAGATATATAGAAAGACAACACATACTTATGTTGACTTCAATCGTCCTGTTAGCCTACAATGTTGAAAGTCATTGTGTATCGATGTTCAATAATACCTTATCTTGAGGTTTTGTCAAAATTTTTATTTTATAACGTAAGGTGTAATTTCTTTATTTTTTTTATTTGTTAGACTTTATATTTTGTTAAAAAAATATTTATTTTATTATCTGTATTTTTTTATAGTATTTTTTTTTAAGAGTCATCCCATGTGGCCAAAGACTGAAATTGTGACTTTAAGTTACTTAAATCGTTGTGATGCGAAAACTTTAATAAAAAGCGATTTAATTTATATTGATTTTGTTTGATTTGAGGCTATTCATGTAAACTAAAACATAAAATTGTCTTCTTCCTTTAAAAAACAGACGGAATATGACCAATAAATACACTGGTCTGACAGACCCGACGTCCATATGTGTGTTATAAAAAAATCACGTCCATAGTTAAAGGTTAATAATTTTTGCGAACAATATGAAATAAAATCCCAAATGATTAAAATTACGATATTTTAAGTGTATAGCATCGATATACATAACCGAACTGAGATAAATTAATAAGTAGTAGTAGTGATAAGCAGCAAATAATAAAATAAAAATTAACAGTAATTCGAAAATATATAAAAAATTACAAAACCATCAAAGTCATCTGCCCGTTCGCGTCGGTCACACTATACCTCCCACTCGAAGGCTACGTCATTCCGAATCACTGATAATTATTTATTTATTAAATTTTTATACTGTAAACCATCTTACGTATAATTTCCATCTAGATGAAATACTAAAAGTGACTATTATATTTATTTTCATATATATCGAAAATATTACAAATATGAGAAAAAAAAGTATCCTATGTTCATCCCGAGACCCTCAAGTATCTCTTTATGAGTATTTTATCACAATTAAATTTTCGGTTTGGCCCTGATTGCGTAAAAGACAAACAGACAGACAGAGTTACTTTCGTATTTATAATATAGGTATGGATATAGATTATATTGGCATGACATAACAATTATATAAAAACCTTAAGAGACAGTTGAAGGTGCTCGAATAATTATATTAATATGAATATATTTAAATGTCATAATTACAACTACTAATTTTAACTTTGTATTTTTACAGATAAATTCGTCTGCACGCATTTGAAACAGTGTAATTGTTACAGTGTATTCTTTTGTCAAGGATAATCAGGTAGATATTTCCATTATACCATTAACATATAAGTATTTATTGTATACATACTGGCCAGTAGTGACACAAGGGCACAAGCGTGTAACTGAAAACGCAGCAGGTTTTGGGTTCAATTCCCACTCGAGAAAATTAAATATATATATTTTTTATTTCTTCACTCTAGTGTCGACACAAAGCGCTTAGTTTCGCCACTAAACACGCATTGTCCCCAGAAATCGGGGGAAATGACTAGTCTACTCTGCCTAACCTGCTAAGTGCGGGATACAGCGTGAAGCTAAAAAATATGTACCTATCGTCACATAATTGAGTACAAAATCCATTAATCTTCCTGAACACGGCCGTATTTTTCCTTCATAATCAGAGTAATGAAGCCGGCGTGTAACTGAATTATATCTGCTTCTGATATTTTTATAGATTAATCACTAAAGCTGTACATTATTTTAATTGTTTCCCATAAGCATTTACTTATAAATATTTACCAACTTTCAGAAAGGACAGTATATGAACGAAATAATAAATTATTAGGGTTTTTTTTTATTTCCGTAAAAAGATTCACATTTAGTATATTTCACAACCTTTAGAATATTATATATAAATTGTCCTTTTCATATAAAATAAGTTTAAATTAGTTCGTTTCACGTGACACACGGGAAGGGTTGACTTATATCTACATAAAGAAACTTTTAAGTCCTGATTACCCGAAATTAATTTAGTTATTAATAAACAAATTTAACTGATTTAAACGTGCTTCTATTAGAAAATTTATTCGAAAGTTTATGTAAATAGTCTTAAAATATTATTATGTTTATATAATGTATGTATGTTGTGTATGTATAGCACACATTTTTTGCAACTAAGTGGAAATATTACTTTAAAACAATTTTAGTAGTCTATTAATGATGAAACTGCAATTTGCTTAATTTTTCCCCCATTCCTCGCTCGGATCACCATAATAAAAGAACCATATCATACCATATATTATTATTATAATTTTGACATACGAGTCGTGTAGTGGTGTTTACTTTACTTTTTTCCCTCTTTTCTTTTTAACTTCACTCTGTATCCCGCACACAGCTGGATAGGCAGACGGAACTAGTGTTAAGGCACTCCGTTCCTCACTTTCCGCCGAATTCACTTTGCTACGACACCACAGCGAAGAAATAAAAATATAAATTTAAATAAATATTTCCTCGAATGGGAATAGAACCCACAACCAGTCAGGTTTACAGTCACACTTGGTGCCCCTGTGCCACTGCTGGCCTCTTGACATATTTAAAACGACGTACATACTCGCATATAAAAGCTTAATCTTTAACCCAATGAGCTTAAAGCCTTGACATCTGAGATCATTTATTACAATAGGTACGACGACAGATTTTGAGAAACTCTTCTATATATAATATTGTGATATATTGTACCTAATTATAATGTTTCTAGATTTTCCTTTAAGAATACAGTTTACTTAATAAGTTTCAAAATTGCACCCAAACGCGTTGAATTGTCGTGGCGTCGCTTGGAACGTGAAGTCAGTAATCTGTTAATACCATTGTATACAATACGAAATGTCAATTAATTTATTTACCAGGGCGTGACGTCAATCGCCCGTAATCGAAATAATTATTAATAACACACTTAATAATAAAATTAACGCGTGTTTTATAATTTATTAACAGAGTTTCATTAATAAAATATGTACAGTTCAGTTCAGTTCTTCATTTATGGCGCTTCGAGCGTGCCAGTTGAGCTCCAATCACTTCGCCAATATCACGTTGTATGGAGAACACACGAAGGAGATTGTACAGTAAAATCTCTCTTATTCAAGACAAAAACTCTCTCTTATTCTGTCATACGTGTTGCCCTAATGCTGTGAATATATTACATAAAAAAATATACAACAAATGCAGCGAAAAAACTTGGAAAGTAAAATATGTAAGCACACAACAGGGATTTTCTCGTATTCGCAGTCACGGTTTCAACGAGCCTGCATTAAACCGCAATGTTTAATTGGCGTTAAAATAACGATGTAACTGAGCCATAGTTTATTCAATATTTTTGATTAATGATTAAAAAATCCATGAAGTAACAAAATCATCCTGAAATCTTTTTTTTATTTTGCTTTTCCGAGTCGGATTCGCCCGCTAAGGTACCAATTTCAGTATTGGTACGGAAACCTTGGACGAACCCTACTTAATAACAAGTTAACGGGAAGTACAAAAGTTGACAATCTTAAGACAGACAAAATGCAGCTAAAACAATGTGTAAGTGCTCGTATTTTTGGATAGCATTGACTTTACAGCGTTTCAAGGGACCGTAGACTTAATATTAATTTCAGCGTCATACATCAAAAAAACAATGTTACAAAGGTTCCTTAAAAACTAGAACCATTTTAATGTCTATTATGTTAAGTAAAAAATATATGAACAATTCACTTAGCTATCGGTTGAACATTTTCCTTGTTCCGCAGTCGATCAATGGTTTAGGTAAATTGAAATAAGTTATATTTTACCCCGTCCACCGGCAATATTAAATAAGAGATATCGATCGAACAGTTTCTATCTCCTGTGAGAGACTAATTTTAATTAGTAAAGCGATTCATTTTGTGGCAACGATTTCGAATTTCATATATAAATTAAATATGCATATGGTAGGTGGTATACTATAAAAATATACGAGGTTTTATTTCGACCCAACGAGATTTAAAGTTAAAACGAATACGGATGTAAGAAGAAGGACATGGCCTAGCCATTTTTTAAGAGGGAACCTAGGAATCTTATGTTAAGACATTAAATTTCCATTAAGACACTTTCGTTCCCCACTCTCTGCTCGATTCTGGCATTGCGTGTTGAGTGGCGGAACTCAACACCGTGCTCTGCCTCGTTATCAGAGCGATGAAATGAATTTATTTCATTTTCTGGAATGGAAATCAAATCCACAGCCTCTCGCGTTTACAGTCGCATGTATGTCGCACGACTGGCCTCGATGTGTAGTATGTTCTACTTGGATTTTGTACAGAAAATTAACCAAATAAAAAAAAACATTTAAATATTTTAAGAGTACTATTTTTACCAATTTTTAAGAAACATTTAGTACATCTAGTATGTTCCTGTGAGAGATTTAGAACCAGTACCAGCGACATAGAAGCATTTTTTACACTGGTCCCTGATGTCGTATCCAGGTGATATATTCTGCTATCAATCGGGATCTGTATCTAAGCTTTATTTTAAAGCACGCACCATTTTAAAATCTAGTAATAACGAATAACAAAAAATATATATTTAACGCATTTAAAATTACTTAAAAACATAATTTAGCAATTGTTTTAACATTTTACATGATGTTAATTAATTAAATAAGTATAAATTGAACGACAATGTGTGGAAAGCGTGGCGTTTAGTTCCGCCACTCAACGTGCAGATTTCCAAATTCGAACGAAAAGTGAAGCACGCACTAAGATAGGGATAAAACGTGAAAAAAAATGAAATTATGCGAGATAGATCTAGATAAATAATCCTGCTTACAAATGGTGTATAAATCACTGTCGACAATCACAAATACTCAGGTAAGATTTCCCTCGATGCCTCTACTATTAATCTTACCCATTTTACTTATTTAATGATATTTCAAATTAATGCGTAATAAAAATTAAATATTTAATAATAAATACAATTATTTCTTATATGCTCTCTCATTCTCAACAAAATTTCTACGCTTGAAAAGACATTTATATATACTTACTTTTATTTATGAGTAGGTATATAGAACTTACTACTATAGTGTATTTCAAATATTATTTTTAAAATAATGAAATAAAATATAATGTCTTTAACGGTATGTCCGTTAATATAATAGTTAATGAATATAATCTACATAGCTTCTGTTCATCTTCTTTTAGAAATCGCGCCTATTGGAAACTAAGAATATTTTTTATAACATAACTATTCCTCTTTTTTAAATAATAATGCTTTAAAATAATTTAAATTTATATATATTTGATTAAATATATTAAATCTAAATTATATTTATTCTATTAAAGCCAAAGCAAAGCTATAATAGTCGACTAAAGCCATCCAAGCACGAACTAACGACAGAAGTGTACCGCAAAAGCATGATAATAAATTAAACTCGCTGTAAACGTGTCATTTCTACACCTCAGGAACGTACTTATATAGTAGGTGTATTATTTGTTCCTTATTTAACTTCAAATATATATTTATACAAAATAGTTATTCATGTATATCTTGGAAATCAAATTTAGTCCAAATATATTGGTGAAATGTTTGTATTCTATCTCAATGGTTTCGATTTTCCATATCTTTTTTGAGAAACGTAACCATAAAAACACGTATAAAAAGAGCAATAACAAATGCTAATATTATTAGAAATTAACAAAATATATTAAAATTGCCAGTCGTGGCGAAGGGGCGGAAAATGTGACTGTAAGCAAACCTGGCCGTAGGTTCGATTCCCATCCGACGAAATTAAACATTTAGTTAAATCCATACATATTTTTATTTCTTCGCTCTTGTATCGAGGGAGAGCGTGGCGTTGAGTTTTGCCACTCAACATGTAATACCTTCAGAATTCGGCGGAAAATTGGCAACGGAGTGTATTAACACTAGATTAATATTACTTACCCTGCTGAAAAAAATGAACATAAAATGAAAATATAAATATTCTTACTATCTAGAATCGGTAGTAATTACGATTGAAACCGATAAAAATGTCGTCGATGGTGAAATGACGGAACAATAACTATCGGTCCCGGGGGAAGCAAAATGCCAATTTGCAGTTCCACTCAACCATTCATTCATCCAGTTATAAACTTGGCTTGACAAATACCTCCTGGAAATAATATGGCGATACTTTGTATATATTCGTATATTTACATCTATAAGCGAAAATATTGGCAACAGGCATTTCTTAAGAAAATAAAGTTTTCCTTAAAATTAGGTGTCATCGCTTAGATAAAAAGATAATTTAAAAATTATAACACTATAGATTTTTTTTTTTGTGCAATAAAGTATAAACTAAACTAAGTCATACCACAATACTTTTGACTCTACCTACTGTACTATATACTTAACTATACTTAACACTATATACCGAGAGAATTATGTGTCGAGACACTCCGTTCTACTATTTTTCCAAAAGTCGAACGTACTGAGTAAATTAAAGAAAATGTCTCCTTTATAAATATCGTTAGTTCAAAGTGGTAAAATATTTTACCATTTACATTTTCGCTATAATAGTATATAGATTATAATAGATCTATAACAGTATAACAAAATTATAACTACCTAAAATGAAAATAATATTTGCAATGATTATTCTTCTCAGCTCATTTAATAAAAGCAGCACCCAAATCAACTCTAATTAGATTGGTGTTTTATAAGTTTACTTCGCTATACACCTTTAAAGTCAGAAATCCTGCCGTACGTTTTCGCGGTAAGTCTTACGACTTTGAATGAAGTGAAAATGAACCGGTGACTACTTTTCTTATTATTTTCTAAAATACACCTTAATATGATTCGTTCATTTTTGTATACTTTCTGCTCAGAATAATGAAAATTAATTTTAATGAATGTCAATCAGAATATTTTTTTGTGTAATGTGCTTGGTTTTGCCAGACAGCTGGAAAGGACTGAACGGTACTCTCTCTCTACTATTTTTTTAGTAATCTTTTCAGATATTCGGGTCATATGTACAAAAAAAATAATTCACGTTATATTTTAGAACTAAAAATAAGGCCAGACCGTGAGTTACCTAATATTTAGTAAATTAAATTGTGTTTTTATATTCTCGACCTACAACGTATACAGTGGTAATAATGATAAAAAAATAAGTACCTATATTACACTGCATGTAATAAAATGAAACGTAATGTTAACCTCTATTTTGGAAAGTCGGTCAAAATCAAATCAGTATATGTGTGAGGCGTGAACTCTTCGAAATGCCGTTGACACGGACGCTACGGATAATCTCATTGAAAGATTTGATTTTCCGCTAAATTTGATAAAAGTAATGAAACAGTCCCCGAGTGCCAGCCCGATTGCAGACTCGAAACATTGTAAGAAACTATATATAGTAATATGTACGACTTTGTTCTCAAATACAAAAATACACTAAATTGTGTAATTTTTTATATTGTAATTTTTTATCTGATTTCATGAGACGTTTCTCAAATACATAATTTACATTAACCGCGACAGATTGTGGGTTCGATCTCCACTCGAGAAAATTAAATATTAAATATTTCTATTTCTTCGCTCTGGTGTCGAGGCAAAGCATGCCTCTAGAACTCGATGGAAAGTGGAGAGCGGAGTGTCTTATCACTAGGCTCCCTCTACATACTCTGGCGCATGCGGGATACAACGTAGAGCTAAAAAAAGACTTAAAATATATAAGATAATACGAAATGTATAGATACGAGTATTTAAAATAGCTGCTTAAACGCACATATTTTATAATATTGTGAAAGAAGATGAAATAAAAGAAGCATCGACTATGAGTTCTATGCAATTTAATCTGCAAAACTACTGCTTAGCTTTCCTAACAAAGAATGACAGTTTATTCACTCCCTATACGAACGACAGTTGAGTTTTTTATTTGGTCGCGTTGCGCTGTTATATTTATTTATAACTAGCTGCTCCCGCGCGGCTTCTCCCGCTTGAATATTTATTTAATATTAATTACGGGAAAAGTAATAGAATATTCTCTATATAGTTATCTATACTCCTAGTACACTTAATGATGAAATTAAAATCTATTGGGATCTTATTTGAATTTGCTCGCAAAAATTGTCGTATTTAATAGAAGAATGTCTAGGTACGCGGTAAATGAGTATTTTTTTGCATAAATCCCGAACTCGCGTAAATTTCGATAATGCATCACTTCTACCTTTCAGTAAAAATCCTATAAAAGTTGTTAATAAACTATATGCGGATGAAAAAGCACAGTTATTTTGAAACTACAGACAGAGACTTCAATTTTTATTTATATATACAGAGAAAGAGCGATACGTACTTATTAGAAATCATAGTCGATCAATATTTATTATTCACATTTTTTCCATAATAATAAACATGTTATACCTACATAAAATTTCACTTTAAATGTTAGCTATCGTAGATTCTATCGAGTGTATTTCGCTAGTGTATTCCTCTTATTCAATTTGAGAACGAATCAGTTCCGCCAACCCGATTATATTTCATGTCAGGATTTATATGCTTATAGGAGTGCTTTTGAATTGCTGAATTTTTTATTTACTTATAAATACAGTTTTTTGATACTTTTATCAAAATTTCCTGTTTTATTTTATGGCTAGCATATATACATGCGTTTTAATATGGTTCCTTTTATAGGTCTTTACTCCTCTTCCTTTATTACTTTAATAGAAAATATTTTAATTTCAAATTTTATTTTTTTATTTTTGTGGAAGTGGAAAAATTATAACGAATTTGTTAGTGCGTCCCCTTTACCCGAGGGCATAGGTATGTTATACCTATTAAATCGAATATAGAAATTACATCATTAACAAATCTCACATTATTAGTTAGAATTTACTATAAAAGCTTTCGAGCGTTTCACCATACAACTAAAACAGTTGGCTACAGGAAGTTTAAAAGCAAATTCAACTTGTACTGTAACTAACATAGCATTTCATTTTATTATTTCTATAAAATAACTAAACATATATTTTAATATAAAATATTTAAAATAAACTACTACATTTAGATATTTCAGTACAATAATATTATAAAAGCACATAAAATATGGAGACATTTAAAATATAATAAATAAAATTTATATAAGGCACTGACTAACGGTCACATAATTGAATGGCTTACTGCTATCTCGAGTTTATTGGATCACAGCATACAGTGGACCTGAAAGCGACTAGTGCTTCCGATAATAGGTGTACTTAACGTGAATACGACACACTTTTGTCGGTACACATTTACTCAATAATTGCACGTCCCCCACGACATCAGCTTCACTCTCTATCCCGCACCAGCAGGGTAGGCAGAGGGAACCTAGTGTTAAGACACTTGTTTCCCTGAATTCTGGAGGCATTGCGTGCTGAGTGCAAAGGAATGAAGATGCTAAGCATTTCATTTCTTCTAGTGGGAATCGAACCCAATACTTGTCGCATTTACAATCACACTTTATGCCTCTACGCCACGGCTGGCTTCCCCAAGCCCATGACATCTATAGAATAAATATTCGCTTCTCATAGGAATGTACAGATGAGGTACAGATGGCTACTCGTTGGTTTCATTTATTGCCTTTGGGAGGCGAATGACAAAGAGGCCAGGTGAGTGGCAGATGAGTGGCCCACCGTACAGGATACCTTACGCTCGAAGCATCTCTTTATTGGACGAAATTGTGCCTTATTGCTTTGTTTACGCATAACTTGGAGATTCTCCGAATTTTTTTTGTAAAGCATCGTTATTACTTCTCATGATATGAAATGTTTTGAAAAACAAAATCTTACTCAACTTCATAATTGATAATTATGAAGTTATTAAATTCCTTTTAAAGTGTAAAATGTCAATGTATCTATTTTGATTTTAAATATATTTTAAAATAAAACGCGTGTTACACGGTAAGTACAGGAACTTTTGTGGAATTTTAATTAAAAAAATATCTATCTAAGTTACTTGGCTTAAACAAAAAAGTGTCGGTAAATAACTGCTTTATGATTTAATAAAGCGAATGTATAAAGCCTTATAAGATATTATTAAATTTTAACCATCCCATCGTTTATGAAATTCAACCTTCTCATAATTTTAATAAAGTTTGCGGCTTACCTTGGAATCTTACATTGCCCAAATTACACAAAGATTAAATTACACATAGTTCTAGAACTCATTTGTAAGTAGCATGTATACAAAGTTGCCTTAGCTATCTATGTATTATACGAGTACTTGACAGACATATTTTACTAAACGTTAGGCCAATACTTCTGACCCATAGGTCAATGACAAAATTATAGCTAAAGTATAACTTGTATTTATTTTTCTATAATTAATACCTTTCTTTGTGCTTTGAGTAGAGAAAGTAGTTTTGGTTATAATAGTATTTCACTAACGTTGCCTAACCTAACGTACGTATACGAAAAATTCGAAAAGATTAAATTTAAATAGATGGCAACACATAAACTTTGAAAGCTATAGCATACCAACTGTAACAACCAGCCTCGGGATAAAACGTACACCGTTTATAGAAAAAAAAACAAGTTCAATTTATAACATAACAGCTTCTATTGATGGAAAAAATCAAATTTTACCTAAACAATACGAGGTGTGACAGTGTCTGATAAAATAGAATATTTTGCCAACGTTAACAGGTATATAGATTGAAAAGTCGCATCGCTGTTATTTTAAATATCATAATTTTGTTCTATAAGTTTGTGTTTAAATCTATTACAGACATAAAATTAAAAAAAAACACCTCAAATTGCCTCAAATAATAATAAATAAAACAAATTATTAAAGCGACACAAGAGTGTGACTCTAACACGACGGTTTTGAGTCCGACCGCCACCCGAGGAAGTGAAATATAATTTCGATTTTATCGCTCTGGTGTCGAAGCAAAGCGCGGCGTTGAGTTCTCCCACGCAACACCTCCGGAATTCGGCAGAATGTGGGGAACGGAGTGACTTAACACTAGGTTCCCTCTGCCTACCCTGCTGTGTGCGGGATACAGCGTGAAGCTGATCAATAATGCCACACTAATATACATAGATAAGCAACGACATTTAGATGTATTGAATACATTAATTACTCCGCTTATTACCAACTAATACCTATTACTACTTTAAAAAAACAATAACACTATTTTGTTAAAATAATAGATTTAATAATACCTGTAATATAAGATGTAATATAAGTTAGCCATTTTCTATCAAATAAAATCGGTTTCTTAGAACCAGCTCAATCGCTTCATGTTTATTTATTAGATCCTTAAAGGATGCTTAATAATATGCTGGGTTTAAGGAATTTGCAATTTTGCATAACAATTAGCTTTATGAAATTACACTTTGGTAAATCCATTTTGTTATTTAGGCCGGAACATTTAGTAGGTTGTTTATCTATAATGACTTTTTAATATTCTTTGCGTTGAGATTATCCGGATTTATATAAGCTCAACTTTGGCCGATTTTATAAGCGTCTTTTACGGTTTATTTGTATTATATTAATTTTATTACTTGTGCTGTAACTAACGTAGTCTTTCTGTACTAAATATATCTAGTTAATTTTAAGTTAAAGGATTCATAATAAATTCCTCGTACAATATGTAAATAAATACAAATAAAAAAAGATGGTCCATTAGTAATTAATCATCCATAATTAACATTCCGGCAAATATAATTTACTCTATAAAAAGAAATATCATTATTTGCTGACAGTTAAAAATAATCCAGAAAAATCTGCATTGTTTTCAATAGGTATTTAAAAAACTGTAATTTTTTAACCTGTACTTATGTAATAATATTCGTTAAAAATAAATAATACAAATTAGTAGAATAATAAATTATAAAAATTAAATGCTTAACTCTGGTTACAATATACTTAATTTTGATATTATTTCAGCTTAGGCACACCTATGAATTATAATAATACTTACATATAAAAAGTACCTGTCTGTATAGATACAACTCTTTATATACAAGTATTAAATTCATAGTAATGCATAGTAATCGCAACGGTTATATTTTACGTTACGTAGAATTTCTTACAAGATATTTAACCGGTAGACAAATGTCACACAGAACACATTGCTCATTGTTCCATAATAATAAGACGACATTATCCTCTCATCTTGCAAATCTAGGCTTCATATCCGTTCTATATGAAAAGGCAGTAGTGAGTGAAAGCTCTGTCAATCTGTAGAGAAGTCATTCAATACAAGAATGACACTATCTAACTCACTGACAGTGACAAGTGCTTCCGTAAGTGGCGGTTGTGTCTAACAAAGACTACTTCGCCACTATCACATTACGAACATCTTTCTATTTGATTTGTAAGGGTTTCCTGCCAGTGCCATCCTCATTCGATACTCTGTCAACTATTAACTGTCAACTGTCAACGCAATTATTGTTTACCAAGTGTCAGTTCTGACAGTTTCAGATTAAGCTTTTCATTTGGTTTCCTTTTATTTAACAAATACAAACATTTTTGCTATTGTGTATTAGTATTTGATTTCATATTTCATCATTAATTTTGAATTTTATATGTACTCTCAAGAATCTCCGTATAACATTATGTTTTTACCATACCAAGGTAAAAATAAGTTTCACGCTTGCAGCAGGGTTGGCAGAGGGAGCCTAGAACGACATTCTGCTCTCCACTTTCCGCCGAATTCTGAAATCAACCACACAACCTATCGCGTATAATATACACACTCTAGTACCCCCTAGGCAACTAGCCACAATTATTTTATCAATCCTCAATTATACTCAATTATTAATTTATTTTATGTAAATATATATTTCAATTTCTATTCTCAAATGTATAATCTTTGTAATATTGCAATGGTATCAACCAACCACTCGCTTGTTACGTTTATCTATTCAATGAGAAATAAAGTGTTGCTATACGAATATTTTCTTTATTAACTGCGAAAATTAAAAAAAATAAAATATAAAACTTAAATTACATAAAGTATTACATTTGCCTTAAATGTTGAATGTTGATGAGGTCGTAGAATAGTAGCAATTTCATGATTATGAAAGTTTTCTCATTGTCCCAAAACAAGTAGTTTTGTAATTATTCAAATTAGCTGAAACAAAGCAATGGAAATATCAAGCGCACTTGACCTCCTCCTTGTCTTTGAATATACTTAGTTCATACTTTACTATTATTTTATGGCGTGAAATTTATATATCATTTAAAATATATAATGTACATTTATAGAAAAGGCGTAGTAAGGCGTAGCAGTGTTAAGAAAATTTTAAATATTTTTTTACAAAAAAAAATGAATTGTTTTTACTTTTATTTCAGTTTAGCCTCGTAATTTTTAAACGGTTTTATTTCACTCACCCCGTTTGTTTGTTTGTTTATTTGTTTGAGTCAAATTTGGTAAATGAAATTTAACCCTCTTTCCGTTAACCGATTGATTTGAAATTTAGTATACGCCTTTGATTCTGGTGACAATACAATTATCCATATTCAATATTATTGTGAATCCAAGATGGCCGCCGCTACAAGATGGCGGACAACTTAGTTTTTTTCAATCCCATCAATATGGGTATCAAATAAAAGGGCTTGTCAAGTAAAATTCAGTGCACTATAAAAAATCTAAATCAAAGATGGCTACTGCTACAAAATGTCGGATAATGTAGTTTTCAATCCCATCAATATGGGTACCAAAATAAAGGGCTTGGTAAGTATAATACAGTATACTATACAAAATTACAATACGAATCTCCCACCCAAGTCAAGATATGGTATCCTGTCGAGGACTGTGTGGCGTTAGGGTGGACAAAAATGATATGTCGTTAGTGTTTTCCCCTCAAGATTCAAGCACATCTAGTTGTACATAGCCTTGCCCCTCTATTGGACCTCTGGGGGGGTCAACCGTAATATTATCCATTAACCTTGCAATAATGAGGCACTTAACGAATTGAATAGAATGAGAAATAAAAACTAAAAACTTAAAAATAAAAATAATTTCATGGATACAGTAAGGGTACCAATATATATATAAATTGTTATATTTTCAAAATAAATTAACTCGTAACCTACTCACTTTCTGGAAATATCTATGGTTACATAAATTCCTAAAAATGCAATATACATTTATGTAAACACCTATGACAAAAGATGTCATTTTTAAAATATACAAATTTTAAACATATGCATTGATTAAACTAAAATAAAATTGTGGGACACCACACTTGCTACTTACCACTAGGTGGATGAAGTCTCATGCCATGTCTTTCAATTGTAGATATTGACTGTATCCGTGAAATTATTTTTTAGCTAGCAAAATAAAACCGTTAAACTTAAATTTTTTTTTACTTTTTTAAATATATTTCTTATATAATTTATGCTACCAATCAACAAACAAGTCAAACACATTATCTTTCACTAACTTTTTAAAATATTGCAACATATTTTGAAATCCAAATAAAATTTTCATATGCTTACAAATGATTTAAAGTATAATGTAGAAACTACGAACTATAAAATTAAACGTTACAACGAGATATATTCCAGACATTTTATTTCAAAGAGACATTTTCAAAAGACCATATAAAATATTATAAGGTGTCATAATATGCAGTAAGAATTTCAGATTCTCCCGTACAAACGTCTCGCGATGTAATGCCTTGCCGACGACTGCCTTGATAAACACTTTGAATACTTCAGTGAACATTATAACATGACTTCAGCATTTACATTAAATATGTGTTAAATTATTTAACACGTTTTATCAGTAACATATAAGCTTGTGTTACATTTTTCGTTCAGTTAAAATGGTAAAACATTTAAAATATTTTTAGTAAAATAAAATGTAATGTTAGTAAAATAATAATATAATAATAATGTTCATAAAATAAAAAAAATATAAAGAATATTTGATAGAATAACAAATAAATGAAATGATTTCTTTTAAATATATTTCTTTTTCACGATAAAATTATATATCAACTTAATATAGACATAATTTAACAAATCATTATTTTTCTTATAATTATCTCCTTCAATCATTAATTTAATTGATTTTCACTATTATATATGTTTAATATATAAAATTTCACATGCAGCCATCATTAATAAACCATTCGACGATTTGTCCGATATGTTCGGGGAAATTAAAGGTCGTATATTAATTTGGGAACAGGCTTGGTAGCAAGTGGTACTGTCGAAGTTACCTGCCGACCGATCGGCTGACTCTGTCAAACTACTGAAAATTAGTTTTGGAATTACGATGAAAAGTTTAATTGCTTCATCAAAGCCAATATGTTTCTGGTCAGGGCTGTCATATGTAGGCACTATTTGAAGTTTGTGGGGTCCTCGAATATTATCTGTTCAAAATTTGGCGAAAATTAAGGAACGGAGTGTGGAGTGTGGAGAGCATATGAGTGAACATTAGGTTCCCTCTGCTTACCCTGCTGTATGAGGGATAGAGCGTGAAGCTGAAAGAAAATTCAAATATAAGAAAATATAATCATCACATGTCAGTTCAGTTCATTTTTAAGATTGGATTGTAACTAAAAGTTTAAGCAATTTATCTAAAAAACGGTACAGCCACATATTTTTTATTGTGGCAAGAAATATATCTGTTTAAATTTATATCAGAAACTACATTTTTAATCATATCAAACGAAATTAAATCAAATTATAAATTAGTATTAAGTATAACACATTTTTATAGTTTTTTTTTTAAACACTCCTATGTACTCCCTGGAGTGCCCCTGCGAATTTATACAGGCGACACAACAGTTTATTGATTATATTAGCGACTATAATAATAGTAATATTACTAAAACATACATAAATTTAATAATATATAAAATAAATAAATAAAAAATTAATAATAATAAAATATATACATTGTATTTATGTTACTGTGTTATTGAAATCCTTAAGTGTGCTAAAGATGTGAGATATAAATTTAATAAATGATTTTAAGCAACTGTCGTTATTTATTAAGTTATGAAGGATAAATGGCGTTTCTATGTTGTTTATGTTACAATTAATTATGTGTTCTGATCTTTGTGAGCTATAACGATGACAATATTTTAATAGGTGAGCGAGATTTTGAATTGAGTTATTTGTACAGGGGCATATGTTATTATTTTTTATTTTGAATTTATTTAAATATTCCAAGTGGAAGCCGTGGCCTGTTAAGTACTGCGTTAAGTAAAACTGTGTTATGGAACGTAACAAACTGATTTTATTATTAAGGGATTTTATTATTTCAATATTACTTAGTATGCTTCTTGTATTTTTATAGTTAACAACCCTATTCCTGGTTGAGTTAGCTTACCAAAACTCCATATAAACCCAATTCTGATAAAAAGGAAAATTGAATTTGAGTTTAGCTGTGACATGTTACAATATGGCTATAGACGAAAATTGGAGGGAGCATATCAAATGAGATTCCAAAAAAAAGAAATACTTTTTAAAAATAATGTAACTTAAAAACATACATTTTGAGGCTGTAAATGTTGTGTGTTCGATTTCCACTCGAGGAAATTAAATATTAGATTTTTTTATTTTCCTCGCTATGGTAACGAAGCAAAGCGCGGCGTTGAGTTGCGCCACTCAACACGCTATGCCTCCAGAATGCGGCGGAAAGTGAGGAATGGGAGGGTTAGTTAGGGAATAGTGTTAAGGAAAGCTATATTACTACAAAACTGGAAAACATCACTACAAAATGTTGTTTTAATAGTGATGTTTCATTTATGACATCTATAGATTATGAGTGTTACGAAAATTACACAAAAAAAATCACGCCTAATTTTCGTACACACATAATATAGGGCACATTGTGTTTTTAAGTGTAATTTGCAGTGTTATTTATAGGCAATATTTCAATGGAAATTAGATTGAATTTGGCTTAGTTTACATACGAGAATGGTTCATGTGGAAAAGCTATAATAACTACGATATTAATTTTCAAATACACTCTCACTTAGCTCAACTGTAACTTCTAATAGTTATAGCTTGTCTATATTCTGGAAATGATCTATATTTGCAAAAAAAATAAAAGCTTTTAGTTCTAAGGCAAATCTCACTTCAATGAGTAAAATTTTATATGTATACCTCATAATAAAATATTTTATATTTTTTTTGCATTGTAGTTTACTGTAAAAGGCATTTCGTAGGTACATATTTTTCGAATATGTTTTAAGATATTAAATATAGAGTTTCAAAAGGATATGTTTATCCTACACTTATAGAATCACACTGTCCCTCTGACAAGGTTCAGGTTTTTGCTGCATTTTGTATGAACTCCGCTACATAATTAAAACCTATAAGGGTATTTACCGTTTCCGTTTTATTTAAATATAAATAACAGATAAAACAGATACACATTCCAACCATTAATTGAAATTTACATTTCCTAAATTTACAAGTTGTACTTCTTGTTGACCCACAATCTTGGAATTGGTACAGAACCCAGAGTGGGCGAGTTCGACTCGCACTTAACCAGTATTTTATATTTATATTGTATTCAAAATTAAACATTAATAAATATTATAAACGAGTAAGTAAAGGATGAAAATTAATGTCATAGGCAATAAGCAACCATCTTTGGTGTACGGTTAGCTACAATTCTTTTCACGGTTTTCTCTAGATCTGATTAATAGCTGCAATATTAGAGCACGCCACGTATACCCGCACGAATTGTTCGCGCGCTCGTTTGTGTTTCCGCCCGTAATTCAACGTGGACATTAATATTTTATTATTGAGGCCAGTGGTGGCCAGGGGCACTGTAAACGCGACTGATCCTGGGTTCGATTCCTATTTGAGGAAATGAAATGTTATATATTTTCGGCGGAAAATGGGGAAAACGTAATTTAACACTAGATTCCCTCTACCTTACCCGCTGTGTGCGGGAGTGCGAAGCTGATTAAAAAATCACGGGAATACGTTTGATCGTCATTACAGAGAAATTGCGAGTCATAACAATGTTACGTAACTATGAGGGTAAGTAAGCAAAAATATCATCGTTACATAAATAGAAAGTCTTAGAAATAAAATAAAATTTTAAATGCAAATGTAAATGTAAAAGGTTTTACCTTTTATGCTGTTAACTGTATTTAAATGAATTAGTGCGTTAATGTGTACTAGGTTTTTCACAATTATAAACAAAAAGCTAGTTTTTGAAAGCATTGCTGAATGTTATTATACATAAAAATAATTATGCAAAAATTTTTATCACGCGGTGTTGATATCTGCCACTCAACACACAATGCCTCCATATTCAGCTAAAATGGGAAACGGAAGTGTCTTAATGAGAATAGAGTGTCTTAATAGGTTCCCTTTGCCTATCCTGTCATATGCGCGAAACAGCGTGAGGCTTTAAAAACGATGCAAGATATAAATGTAACTTAGTAACGAAATCCTAATGGCAAGTCTTGTCTTAACATTAAGTTTTAGTTTTTTAAAATTGTTTTTTACGTTCTTAATCGTATTTACATAATAAATATTTTGTATTAATAAATATTATTTAATAATTACCAAATAACCAAATAGGTACCTATCTCATATAAAATCTATAACTCAATCACGAAAAGGTGTATTAATGAAGTTTAGTTAAACTTGCACTTAAACATAAATCTTAACCCCTGGGAATTGCTAATGGCTTTCATAGGGGAATAAAGTTGGGCTTGTAACAATCAGACGAAGATATGAACAATTGATTTCAACTTAAACTTCAATAAGGAAAGTTAATATTTTTGAACAAGTTTATACATGCATATGAAATTAAGAAGCTCCCGCTGTGGTACAATGTCTACTTGTAAGTGTACTTGCACATGTGAATTGATTTTCTGAGGTCTTTTTGATTATTATTAAAAACTCTACTGACATTCAGTCGGATTATTTTATCACACAGCATTTTAACTTTTAAATATTCGCTTTACTAATAAAACTAACACTAAGTTAGCTTATGCCTAAACAAGTTTTTTTTTATATAATCCTTAAGTTAATTATATTTCTTATTCTTATACATATTTACTTTAAATATAGATTTTTTAATTATAATTATTATATTTTATGTTTCTACTTAATAATCCCTCATGCAGCATGAAGCCCATTACGCATCATATCTTCATCATTCCATACCTACCTACATCGTGCATACATATTAGTTCTCGGCCTACCTTGCAACAGAGATAATTGGAAATATATATAAATGAATATTACATATAGAACACACTTAAAATACTAATGGAGGAAATTGAAACATGATCTGGACCATTTATATTTGATTAAGTAATTATAACACATACTAAATAATGTAGAACCTACAGAGTTCGATAGAAAATGGAGAACGGAGTGTCTTAATACTAGGTTCACTCTGCATACTCTACAACGTGAAGCTGAATGAATAAAGGTTATATACAGTATAATTTTACAAATCGCTGTAAAACACTACAGCAATTCTCCACAAAATTATCATAACCTGAAACACTAATCATGAACCGCCATTGCAAATACAATTTTCTCCGCTATATCCTTAATTCCGGAATAAAAAGCTCATTTAGGCAATTTGTGTGTTCATCATTCTCCCCGAGGCTATAATTTTCAATTACCACCCTCAACATAAACCAACTAACCGGTGTGCACGAAAAACAACGAATTTGAAATTCCGCGTGAAGGAATAGTGTATAAATTGTGTGACATGGAAAACTTGTTTTAATAGTCGATACATGTTATAGTCTCATTAAATATAAATTATTAATGAAATATAATTTTTTTTCACTCGTTGCTCACAAGTTTTACCACATATACTATAAATATACAAAAAAACATTGGTTTTAATATTAAATTCTAACAATATATATTTATTTATTATTTTACTTGTAAATATGAAAAATAACAAAACATCATAAAAGTGTAAGCTAGCAGCGGCAACGCTCGTAACATACGTCCGGATCAACCATGTTTCTGAATTCAACACTGGCTATTGAAAGCGATCACCCTGGTGAGAGTATTTATTCAGTGGTCCCGCGGGATAACAGCCCGATAGCTTATGCTACCAATTTGCATCATTAATGTGGTAGGCTTTATAATTGATTCTATGTATAAATATAGAGAGGGTTGTTTGTTTTTCCTTTTTTGGAAATTCTTTAATTATTTATTTTTTGCTAACGTATTTATTTTACCAGCTAAAATTTTTTGCTCTATATAATTTCCGTTTATTTCCGTTTCATTAAATATTATATGAAAGTAGGCTAGGTAAATACATATAAATGTAAGCCACATCCAGATAATTATACCTGTATTTTCAATGAAAATTTTCCGGTCGTATAATAATTGAATTTGCAGCTTTAGCGAGCGCGGTATTCTTCACTTCGAATGAAAATGTCAAATATAAGAAAATAATAACAAAGTTTTATTTAAGCTTAAGATGTACAACATATCAGCCGCTATAAAATAGAAATTAGTTTATTTCACGGTGTTTCTCGCATATAGCGGGATAGGCAAAGAGAACCTAGTGTTCTTCAATTTCTACCTCGAAGACACGGACACACTCTGATCTCAATTTCTACCCTATCTTCGATTCTTTCACTCAACATTCAGCAGGACACTTCACATTCCACAACTATCGTGTTTACAATTTGCGGCTTTTCCACTGCGTCACCAAGGGTCTACAACACTTACTGTCATTTTTTACGAATAATGTAGAGAACTTTCTCTAGGTCTAGCTCTCTCAATTCTCTATCCCTACTCTTAGAAACATGCGTTGGGTCACGAACGCATTTCAAAAATTATATAAATTTTTGCCTGGCTTTGGCTTTTTCGTCATAGAAAACTTGTGTTAGTAATTTGATCTACATAAAAATAAAAAATATGAAGTGATTTAATATTAAAAAACAATCGATTTAGCAGCATCAATACGTTGTTTTTTTACATAAAGTACAAAAGCAAATCTTAATGTCTAATAAATGCACCTTTAGGAGGGAAGGTAGAAGTTTTCAGTAGTGCGCTATGCTTTTACGTGGCTTGCGGAGTGCATTAAAGCAACTTCTTATTCTTAACTTATAATAAAAAAGCTCAGGTACTATTTCGACGTATATATTCTAAAGACTTCTCGGTTTGCAATGTGAGTTTTAGACTTTCTCCAAAACTTGAAATTGAATTCAAAGTGTGGTGGCTATTTAATATCCTTATTTAAATAAATTTGTTTCACTGTTTTGTTTATATATTTATGTTAAATAATAGAAAATATTCCCTTTTGTTTTAACATTATACGTTCTAATATAAAAACACATAATAACGTCAATTAAGCAAGAAATACTGTGAATTATATTTTTACCCCATTTATTATTGTATTTATTATATTTGAAAAGAAAAATGGTTTCATACTTAACTTATTTTTTTTTAAATTGAAGATTCTGTTACGTTTTAGATAAAAACCATTTCAATTATTTTCCGATTAGTGTATCTCCTCTTATACCACATAATATTTTTTTTTAATCCATTCTTTTTTGTTGTTATAAAATATAAAATGTTTCATACATTTTGTTTAGTTACAATTGTAAGTTGCATTATTGTTTCTAAGATTTTTAAATTCATTAAACAAATTACTACTAAAATCTAAAACAGAAGGATAGGCAGAACCTATCACGCAAAACACTATGGATTTATGAATTAATATTTTTTTAATATATTTTTTTTATTTAATTCGATATTCCAAACTATCAATTATTCTTATTTCTCTATAGTACACGGGATAATAATGAAATAAGGAAGGAAATAACC
This sequence comes from Heliconius nattereri, assembly GCA_013403645.1. Lineage (NCBI taxonomy): Eukaryota > Metazoa > Arthropoda > Insecta > Lepidoptera > Nymphalidae > Heliconius > Heliconius nattereri. The sequence continues at coordinate 7,440,632 of JAAIXI010000234.1, read as the reverse complement.
GAAAAATACACACTCCAATACATCCAAATTGAAGTAAGATAATCAAATAGAATATAATATTAACATAATACCTATGTAACATTTAACTTCAGATTTCAAGAAACACCTAAGATATCCTATCAGAATATTCTGGAAATTCTTGGAAAAGCATACAGCTAACGAACAGCATATTTTACTATATCTGTATCATTTAGGGTAAGAAAATCCAAGTAAGTATAAGAATACTACAATAAACATTCACATTTCGTAATTTTATTTCATTGTATAGACATGTGTCTAGTGCCCCGACCCTTTTCCGACCCTTGTCGGATATCCAACACTATTGCTTTCCAATGTCTTTATACTTTGTCGTCACTTTCCTCTTGAATATTTAAAACCTATAGAATATATGATTATATAATTATTTATTTTTTATTTAAAATATATGTATTTGGCGTGATATTAGGCGGGTCATGGCGCAGGGGCACAAGCTTGTGACTGTAAACGTCTAAGGTTGTGGGTCCATTCGAGGACAGGAAATAATTAATATTTTCATTTCCTCTCTCTGGTAAAACGTTAAATCGCGGCGTTGACTTGAACTTGGAAGTATATTAATGAGACCATATTGTCTTAACAGTAGGTTCCGAGGCATCCTAGGAACCTGCGCGATACAGGGTGAACCTATAAAAAAAAATATTTTAAATATATAGTAAATTGAGTTTCGCGTGTGTAACGTCACCAGTCTCACTCTGCCTATCCTGTTATGGAACGTTCATCCTGTACCTACCTGAAAAAAATATTGTTAGAATAACAAGTAATTAAATATAGAAAAAGTATAATATTAATAAAAGTTATTATAAAAACAACTCATCCGATCATAAAAATATATAAAATTAATTAAGGTATACCTACATTTAATTTTCATGATTAAATCACAAAAGATCCTTTGTCCTTTAAGTATTAACTGAATAACATGAAATAGTCATATCTGCTATAAAAAGGCCGCCTCTTAATTCTCTGAGCTATTGTATCCTATAATAATAGGCAAGTAAGGATCCTTTTATGTCTGCTACAATAGGAATAACACAGGAAAAAAAGCAATTTTTAAAATAAATTAAGTGATATATCCTCTTTTGAAATTGTCTCCTTTTAAAATGTTTATTATTATTTTTAATTATTTGCAAAAAGAGAGGGAACATGAAGCTTTATTTGCCACCGACTTCATTTACCTTCAATAGGTAGAATTTTGCAATTTCATCGCAGCACAAAACTCTTTTCAAAGTATTTGATATAAACGATCACAAAAAATCCATAAACATTTTAGCTTTCGAACAACTAAAAACTCTTTCGCCTCGCCTTTTGTTCACTTTTAATAAAAAAAATGTGCAATGTTTTTCAATAGAAGTATACAACTACCGTGCTGTGGTACCTCGCGTATTTAATACAAATAAATGTTCAACTTTTTCAATCTCCAAATTATTTTGGGTTAGGATCTCTTATTATTAAAGAACCGATGAAAGCCCAGCAAAATATGCTGAAGTACAAAGAAATTTTTCCTGGACCTTTGCGAAAAGGTTCAAGATTTTAAGTACAGATTCAAAGAATCGAAGGATAACAGATCATGAAAGGGCGAAACCGTATATACAGATTAGGTAGATTTTTATTTGGCATCGTAAATAAATAAGAATATAAAAGACAGAGAGAGAGAGATAACAGCTGTAAGACCTAAGTACGTGGTAGATAGGTATTTCGGGATAAAATCGAAGAAAGTTTTTTAGGTCCTAAAATCACTCGACCCCTTAATTTAATGTTGCGCAGCAGTAAACTATACTACGTTTTTTATTTCAAAGTTACTTACAAAAAATTGAAGACACCATAATTATCTAATTCAATTTGTCGATTTTTTTGGATTCTCAAATAAAATATTCTTATTTCTAGTACATAATATATTCATAATTCTTGTCAAACAACACTAATTGGTATAGAAATTTATGTACATAAACAAAATACTGTGAAAAGATTTTGTTTGCATATTGATTATACATATCTATTTGATATTGCTTAAAGTGCTAATTATATAAAATCTGTAGTTTATTTCTGAAAAATATAATCTTCGACCGAAACGAATCTAACGCTAGACTATTAATACATGTAATAAATTATACAATACAAACACGTTGAGCAATATAATTATATTATTAATAAAACTATAAAGGAGCAAAAAAGAAATTGATTATTAAATAAATAATTTAAATATCTTCTAGAGATAAAAAAGAAATAACGTTTGAATTATTATTATAGAGCACACCATAGCGCCGCGGGTAATTCCAAATTACTCGGCATGGATATGAGCCTTTGTCACAATCGTATGCTTGTTTTATAACAAATATATCTATAATAGTCTAAGGATATATTGCGGTTTTAGAATGTATTCGATTTTTACATTTTAATTTTTAGGGTTCCGTACCTCAAGAGGTACTAACGGAACCGGTGTAGGATCTCTTTGTTGTCTATCTTGCTGGGCGAGTTCGACTCGCACTTAACAGATTTGTTTTTTATAAATAGCATTCAATAAAATCTGTTATTCGCACTTATTAAAAATTTACGCTTACATTCACAGAAAATGGGGAAAGCAAATTGACCCGAAGAAGAGAGTGTAGGTTAACTCGTAATATTCATCATATTAATTATCCTGCCTTCTTAATTAGGTAAACAGGCAAATTGAATCACACAGTTACTTAAACGCAGTTACTAATACTTTACTGTGTGTTGATTGACGGAACTCAACGCCGCACTTTACTTGATTATCAGAGCGAAGAAATGAACATATTAAATATCTTGCGTTTACTTTATTTTTATATATAGCTAATATGATAAAGATAACATCGTAAATTTCACTTGTACATACAAAATTTCACTAATTTCTATCAAGAAAAGCCATTGAGCTATTTTTATTATAAAATAATGTCAAAAAAAATTATAAATGAAAATATTCTCCATGCTTGTTTGTTAGATAATGAATAAATTCCGACAAGAACGTGCCAAGCCCGACGCAACTATACGCTTTAATGATGCTAGTTAACACCTTTTTAATTAGAGTTCTGCCTACATTGTTGCAATTTAGAGTCGTCGGTATTATAAAAAGTAATGTTAATAAGATCTCACCTCGGTTTTTACGTAGGTTGTAAATCAGTCTCATTTAATTTGGGCAAGGAGCCCTGCTCATTTCTTTCCCGGACGATATCGCTAGGGTGAAATTAAACCTATCCACACGCAATTTCAACTTCCTTTACACCCCTAAAATTACTCCGTGTCAAGCTTTGAGCACATACGATTATTTGGCAAAGTAATTTTGGCAGTAATTATGATTTTCCACAAACACGTAAGAGTGGAATAATTAGTTTTGCAGTTATTTAACTTAACTTGTCAAAATGTGTTGCTTAATATAGACTTTAAACAGTTAGCTATTTGTGTCTTTGGACGTCTTTCCTTTACTTTTAAGTTCACGTGGTCACACAGCGATAAAAGGAAAAGGATAAAAGGAATAATTGTTATTTAACAGATACATGGAATATATTGTACATTCCTTGGTGCCAAGATGAGCACAAAGTTGGGATCGAAACTCACTTAAAAATCTAAAAGAAAATGAAAAAGTATCCAAAACATAACGTAAAATAACCATTTCTATGATGTTTAAATTAAAACAGCGTCATTTTATCTATAATACAATATTTTCAGGTTCATAAAAACTTCTTGTTGGCAAAAATTTTACCGAAAACACATTCTTTGTGAAATATAAGTTAAAGTGTTTCAAAAATAAGATTGTTTTAAATTTCTGAACTCTTTAAAAGTTTAAATATGTTTTTTTTTTAACTTGTGAGGAAGTTACATAAATTTCATGCTCAATTTGCATACTTTACTTTATAAAATCGTGGACCCAGATATAACTTGGGACCACATTTAAATATTATGTATAAAATACACTGTTGCCAAGTTATTTACCAATTTTTATATTAGAATTTTATTTAGAATCCGGCAGAAAGTGGGAAACGATGTGGCTTAACACTAAGTTCCTTCTGCCTAAGCTGATTTTTATACAAAAAGAGTAAATAAGCGTAGATTTGTTTTATGTAGTTATCGAAAATGTTACACTGATTTAGTAAATCCAGCTGTTACTTCCGCAATTATTGAATAAATACATAAATGTATGAATTATATTTCCCCTTGATTGAGTGATTTACTTCGTATTATACAATATAGCTTAATTAAATAAAAAACAGGCAATCTTAAATAAGTAGTGAAAAATAAAACTTAGATTTCATTGAAACATTTAATTATACACATTTTCCACCAATTAAATATAAATGACAAATTAATTACTTAGTTGAAGGATAATTTTGTGTACATTTGTACAGCATTGTTGTCTAAAAATAATCTTAATAATATTAAGTTAAGCTGATACTGTATTTGACCAAATTATACCTATGTTAATAAAATAATATATTATATTGAACTTGATCGGATTACTTACTGGGCAATATTAGAACGACACGAGGGAAATATGTTGGCCTAGAAAACGCAAGACATCTCATTCTGGGAGTATTGTATTTGTAAAATTTGCGGCCTCAGACATTTTATATTCATTAAAATAAATTTAGGGATTGCAGTAATAATAGTTTTATTAAAACACTTAATATGTATAAGATATGTGTACTCGTAGATACTAGAAAAAACCAACGTTTGTCTCGGTAATATAAAAAACGTAAACGGTCCAAGCGGAACTTCGCATTTGTGTGATATTAGTTAAAAGTTTATTGGTTTAAAGGTTTATAGCATCCCTATTCTCTTGTTTAGTTTCAACTGGCTTACACGTTCACGGCCGTGTATTCGGAGAAATCGCCATCGACCTTGATTCTGTGCGAGTGAGAAGCTACGTACTGAAAACCTCGACGAATTTATTCCTTCTCCAACGACCTGTGAAAAAACGGACGTAGATACGTTCGAAGAAGAGAATAGCATCTACGAACAATTTTTTGCTAAGATTCGTTGAAAAAAAAAACATTTACAGAAAATAGTGTTTTTCTCGTATTTCACTAAGTAAACTGCAACATCCCTAACGAACGTAAGTTCTTTCAAGGGGGTGAGATGCGCGCGTCGTGAATGTCATGACAAGTCAGCCGAAGCAATTAAAAGTTGCATAGCATAGTGTACTCTCCACTAAAACAAGTTTCCATGTCATATTGTGAAATATTGACCTTGGTTTTTTTATGTTTCATTTGTGTTCATTCTAACTTGCTTTGTTTTATTAAAATAAAAAAATCTAATCGCGCAAAATGGCGCAGCGGCCCAAGGGTGTGACTGTAACGCGACGGCTGTGGGTTCGATCCCCACTCGAGGAAGTGAAATATTCATTTACGTTTATATTTCCATTTTATTCGCTCTGGTGTGGAGGAAAAGCGCGGCGGTGAGTTCTGCCACTCAACATGCAATGCCTCGAAAATTCGGCAGAAAGTGAGGAACGGAGTGTCTTAACACTATGTTCCTTCTGGCTACCCTGCTGTGTGCGGGATACAGCGTTATAGCGATAAACTGATTCGATTTTTATTAACTTACTCTATCATTTTATTGTCGTCTGAATATACCAAGATATTATGGAAAAATATTTTAGATTCATTATTATTTATTTTAACTAAAAATATAAGCCTAGGTATTTTCCTTCAAAGCAATTAAATATACTTTCAAGAAATATTTAAATTAATATACAAACTACTATTTCACTAGCTTCCCTTACAAGCTAGTCGAGGATACAATGTTAAATATAATTTGCTTAGTTAAAACTAATCATAAAATATGCGGACATAGTTGCAAAAGACAACTTTGATACTAAATTCATTAACGTTATATGCACTAAGTTACATAATGTTTAAAGTTATGTTTGTGCAGTATAGTCGTTAATAAGTTATTACAAAACAAACTTGACAATTAAGCAATTTATATTACGACATTAATTCCTTAGGAACATATGGAAGATTTGCATTTTTTAACAATTCAACTGTAAAATAATGTCAAATAAATTTTTTATAAAAAAATATTTTTAGCGATACGCTGAAACCCGTACACAACAGACTAAGCAGAGGGATCCTATTATCCAGACTCTCCGCGCCCCATTTTCCGCCTTCCTCCTGGAGGTATTGCGTATTGAGTGGCGGGACTCAACGCCGCCCTTTGCTTCATTAAATTAAGTATTTCATTTCCTCAAGTAGAAATCGAACCCACAGCCTGTCGCATCTACAATCAACTTTGTGCCCCAGCGCCGCGACGAGCCTCTGAAAGAATAATACAATTAACAATTCAATTAACAAGGCCTTAACCTATACAGAAAATATATTATATTATCAAATGAAATAAGATCGTACCAATTGAAAGTAAACATAAACAAATCTTATATCGAACGTTTCTACGTAGCGTTTGCGATTTGGTCGAGAAACCAATGAATAATATACCCACTTAAACATCCTCGAGCGATTCGAACGGTTGATTGGTTTCCGCTTAGGAGTTGGCTGCATATAGGTTCCATTGCTATGTATTGTGTGCTGAAGACTATTCTAGCAATAATTAATATGAGTGTTCACACTGTGACTCGTATGTTCTATTAGGTACTAACTCATATGAGCACTCTGCTGAATTTGAATTCAATGTCGATTTATGTGCTACGGAAAATATTTCAACATAAATATAGAAATATTTAAAAATAACTTTTTTATGGTAAAGACAAAGCAAACAAGCGTGCCGGTCTCCTGATGGTAAGTGATCACCACCGCCCACGGCCACTTATGACACTAGAGGATCTACAGATGAATTATTGGTCTTTAAGGTGGAGATGGACGCAGTTGTTCTAGGCACTCATGTCGTGTCGACCTGGAAACAAAGCTGCAGGTAGGCTTTTCCACAGTTGCGTGGAGCGTGGAAAGAAGTTGCTACGAAACCGCACACTAGCTTGAGTCGGGTTAGAAAATTCAGCGGCAGGTACCAGGTCAATGATCACCCAAAAAAAATCTCCGTGATAAACGCAATAGAAAACACATAGCGAGGAAACCTTTCTACGCAAAGCAAAACGCGGCGTTGTGTTCTGCCAATCGGGGGAGGGGAGGGGAATTGCCTCAATATGAACGGAGTGTCTTATCACTAAGTTCCGTGGCTATCTCTACTTACCCTGAGAAATCAAATAAATTATACCTACTTAGGTATTCTTACTTCAATAATAACCAACCACGTTGGCTACTTAAATTATAATAGCTACGACGTATATTCCTGCCACATACGTGTATTTGCTCATAATTCTATATAGCTATACGTGGCTAAACGTGTTAACCTAATAGCTAACTTTAGCACACCCAATCATAGTATTCGGTATATCTAAGATAGGTCAACAGCACACACGATCTGGAATGCGATATCTCTATGCAGCTCTAACTGCTCACACGGATTCCTGTGGTGGAACAATAGACATTGTTATATATAATTAACGTATTATGTAATTAAGTAGGCAGATGAGTATCGACGTTCTACAATTATATTGGGTGAATTGGACGATTATATGCAAGTCATGGCTTGAGATTAGCATTAAATGTTGCTTAATTTATATTAGTATCAAATAATTTTAGTAAATATTACGAAATTTAATATTCAAACTTGGTATTTTAAGTTAAATTGTTTTAAAAAAATATGAATCTTACACTTTGATTTGTCACACAATTGATATACGGATTTTGCTAAGACTACATTACAATTGCATTCTGGCTCTCAATTTTTTTTTATTGGAAATTATAATTATCTTAAACTTTTAGGATTGTAGACCTTAATTTTTTCTCGACGTTAGCTTGAAAAAACTGTACTATCGATATTTAAATATAACTTTTCACAAGTAACTGGTAAAATTTGATTTAAACTTTTACAAACCAAGGGATTTACTTATACCTACCCACCGATGTTAATATAATATGCTTCAAGCTTTGTGCTATACAAGGCTATCAAAACGATCTAAAACAGGTGATCGCTAAAAGTTATTTTATGACAAAAGCCTCATCTTAGTAGACATTCTGAGAGATTTGCATGAAAAACGGCACAATGAGAGATAAAAGAATAAAATCCAGTTACTCAAATCGAGAAGTTAGCTATGCTAGAGGATTATTAAGTTTAATTAGTTAAAGAACTGAGAAAAGATGATGCCTATTGTATTAATCCTTCTTTAATTATAGATAGAAATCTCTTTAATCCAAGAGATGAAAAAAATATTTAATATCATGCTAATTTTGGAATATCAAATGAAATTAGCTATAAAAACTTGAATTCCATCTTCACGTATTATTATTTGATCTATATCTATACATATAATAAAATTGTAACAGATTGCTGTCTATATATGAAAGATATATAAGAAAATATATTATTGGGGGCGATAGAACACAAAAAAATTTCAAAAATGTAAAACATATCTACTAACTACGAACTTATTACACAGAATACAAAATTATGAGATAAAAAAATAGAAAAACACACATTCTTTCTCTCTAGTACTGCATTAATTGATATACTGTACCTATGCTCTTTTCTTTCCAGATAGCTATTTGCGACTGAGAGGAATAACTTTGAAATAAAATGTAAGTAACTTTTATATTCTATTAAATTTACATATTTTATAATAGACTCGTTTATAAGTACTTTACTCCTTATTGTAATTCAAACTTCTGTGATGTTACTGAAAAAATAGGCTCATTAACTACTTATAGAAATAAATGAGAGAGAGAAAAACATGTTCTTCAAATACAGAATCGGATTATAATGGCCCAATATAATAATATTCTAAGAAATAAATCATAAAATATTTATAATAATATAACTAAATGAAACATAAGTATAAGTAGCATCTACCAATTTACAAAAACTCTCCACAAAGCTAACTTTAAGCCGTAAATATGATTTTTTTTTTTTAATGAGATCAACCTAGTAAGTTACTAGTAAAACTAGTACTTGGGTAAGGTGGCCCCGCTCTTCCATAACACTTCATACATTTGTGGAAATAAATATCTGTACAATATCACCTAAAACTACAACAATTAAATATATATATAATTAGTTTAATTATTATCATTTTTTTTTGCAATATATATCTAAGTTTAAACGTACCTTAATCTTAAATACCAAATAAAAATAAAAATACAGGCAAGACGATTTGTTTGAGGGTGCATGAATGTGGGTGTACATGTGAGAACGCGTGAGTGTGAATGCATGTGTGAGTGTGTGTGTGGGTGTGTGTGAATGTATATGCATGTATGTGTGTATGCATAAGAGTGCGTGTTTATGTATTAGACTCCATTAAGGCTTCTATAGCGTCGTAATTCAAAGATAATAACCACGCTGTTAATATTTTCTTAAATTGATAAATACTCGCACATAAAGGATTAACATTCATTTTTTTGTTTATTTTATTATATAAAAATCTAGACCGATTTGTAAATTGGCTATTGCCAAATTTTTTTCTCATGGGAGGAATATATGCAGACACATTTCTTCTTTTATTGTGTAGTTTAGAGTTACTTGAGAAAGTGGTGACTCTATGCACTTTTACAGTACTTTGGAGTATATATAGCTTTCGAACGGTTAGTAATTCACAGTAGTTGTATATTCTCTTAGTGGAGAATCTAAACGGCTTAAAAAACATTACTTTTAGCAAAGATCTCTGTACTCTTTCTAATTGAAGAAATTTTATTTTTGTTGCACCGCCCCATACGGAGATGCAATATCCCAGTATCGATTGTGCTAAGGCAAGATATATTTGTATTAATAGTTTTTTAGTTGTTACGTGTCTTAATTTTTTAAATATCCAAATAAGCTTCCGAATTCTAGAACCGGTGAAGTCTATGTGTGGATGCCAAGAAAGTCGTTGATCTAGCATAACACCAAGATATTTAGTTGTTAGTTACTCAGAGTTGACGGAGCACAATCACACAAATTAGTACTGTCATACAACTCTATTTTGAAATCATTTTCAGGCTGAGTTTTACTATTTATAGTAAAACATATGTAATTTGTTTTATCTATATTAATAGTAAGTAAGTTAGATTTTGTTTATGAGACAGGGGGGCGCCACAGTGCTACTGTTAACACCTGTTCTGTCGTTAGTTGTGTTAAATAATAGTTTTTTCCTGTAAATATCGCCAAGTCTTACGTAAAAACGGTTAAAGTGTTTTAAATAACCGTAGTCATATAAAGTTTACACTAAAAACAGTGAAAGACTTGTAAAAAAGACGTGTAATACGGATGACATCATAACGTTCACCGATTTTAAGCTGTTTCGTAGTGTACAAAACACTAGGAAACAGGTTAAAATCGGCTCAAGAAATTCAATTTATATAAAGAACTATTGTGGACAATTCTATTAAGTAACGTGATAAAAATCCTGTGAAATATATTTGTTTAAATTATTTTTGAACAAATTGCACGTTATCATAAAAGTACCTACTATTTAAGCAAATCAATATTTCTAACGCCATCTATCGAGGACTGGACAGAACCATATAATAGTGCTATTATTCGACACAAGAGGGCGTAAATTTCTAATTTAAATATCTAGTTGATATCACGTATAAGATGGAAGAAATAAAAAAAATATTAACAGAAATGCAAAAAGAAATGAGGCAGTAAAAAACGGACATGCACAATATACAAGAAAACATCAAAGAGGCTATTAACAAAAATATTAACGAAAAATTTGCATATCTAGAAACTAAAAATGCACTATTAGAACAAAAAATAGACATTCAGGCTAGGAAAATAATTGAATTAGAGAGGAATCAGAGCCAGAGAATTCTAGTCCTATTTGGAGTCGCTGAAATTGAAAAGAACAATTTGGACTTAGAGGAAAAAGTTATTGATATAGTAAATAACATATTATACATCAAGTGCGACAGTAGCTTCATCGAAAGCACGAGAAGGCTGGGTAAAAAGGGTGAAAAAGTGAGACCTATTGTTATAACGCTAACCACAATGGGGCTAAAAATAAAAATCCAGAAAAATAAGAAAGAGCTAGAACCAACACCGTACTATATTAAAGAATACTTTCCACTGGAAATTTTAAATAAGCGTAGGGAGCTCCAAAGAGAAGTGGAGAAAGAAAGAGAGCAGGGCAGATTGGCTATTATAAAATATGATAAAATTATAATTCTAAAGGACAGAGACCAACAAACCGGGAAGCAAAATAGCGACAAAAAGAAAAGAGTTCTATCAGTATCACCAGAAGAAACAAGACCGAATAGAGAAAAGGAAAAAGGTAACCCTACAAAAATTAAAAAAACAAAAAACATGGAGAAACATATTTTAAGACAACCCACTCTGCACTTTGCTCCTGAAAAAGCAGCAGGAACATCTCAAGACTCAAGAAGTTTGACAACAATGAAATAGCAAACTAACACTCCCCCCCACCACTAATTCTCCCAACATGACTGGTCACCACAGGAGCTACAGACCACAACCCCCCAAAGGAAATAATAATAAAATATATATTTGTACCCTAAATATGAGATCATTGTCTATACCCGAAAAACTAGTAGAATTAAAAACAGCGCTTCGTAACATAAAACACGATATTCTCGGCTTATGCAAGGTACGTTGGTTGGGTGAAAATATAATAGAAGAAGACGACATACACTACGTACTATATAGGGCAAACTAAGGGTGTAGCATATGCAGGAAGGATTGGATGTTTACTGCTAACAACAGAGAAACATGGAATTCTTTGGAGGAGGCTTTTACCCGGAGGGGGTCCACATAATTAAAAATGTAGAAGGAATTAAAAGAAACAAAAATAAATAACTATATATATATATATATATATATATATATATATATATATATATGTCGGATTTAAAGGGCGTAATAGATATTAAAAATAAACGAGTAGAACCTCCGACCATGTCCTGGCCTTTGGTTCTACTCGAAATACTAAATTAAATAAATAGGTAATCTAAAACAAATAAATAAACCAAACAATAACTGGAAACATAGTAAATTACAAGGAAAATAATTACATCATTATCTTATTCTTTAAATGATGGCTTGGAGCAGTGCCTGGGACTTGTGACCCCAGGAGTAGGCTTAAGGGATCCCTTTCCGATATATCAACACTCGCCTTTCACTGCTCCAGTCCAGTATAATTACAAATAGGTCTTAACAACATTAATAATTAAAATAGTCGAGGTTAACCAGCGGTGGAGCACGAGTAGTGCTCCGAGCCGTGGCAGAGCCTCGACTGAGCGTACAACGCCCGCGTGGCCTTTTATAAAGTAACAATGACGTTGACAACGGTGACGAGCCCAAAGTGGCGCCACCGGAAACTGACAAATACAAAACCATCAATTCAATATTTACAGCATTTTATTAACTCTAAATGTTATTTCTAATTTTACTCCTTAAAACATCTTTTGTAATTAATTAACTAATTATGAATTTATTCTCAATATTTAAGTAAATTATCACCCACGCCGACATATATATATATATATATATATATATATATATATATGTACATTAAAAAAAAATGTTATTATTACTGAACTACATAATAATAGTTAGTTAAATATATTTAATAAGTTCTTAGTTTTCTTAAAAAAAAAAAGTATGTATGTAAATCAAAGCAATTGCAGTATCATCTGCATATGCAAAAATTCGACCATTATCAATCTTTAGAGTCAATAAGTCGTTAATAAGTCGTTATAGACTAGAAACAATGTAGGCCCCAAGACGCTCCCTTGTGGAACACCAAAGCTTACAGAAGAATCACTACTTACGTAATCTCCTATTTTTACCCTTTGTTGTCTGTTGCTTAAGTAGTCTTTAAATATCAGTAACGATGTGCCTCTAATTCCTATGTTTTCAAGCTTTTGCAATAGAATGGGGACAGATACAGTGTCAAAAGCTTTTTTGAGATCTAAAAAGACAGTTACAGCATAATTCCTTGTGCATATTGAAGAAAAATATTTTCTGATTTATTTTCTGATAAATATTATTAGATTCGTTTGATGATCTTCAATAAAAACATTACAAAGGACCGCTTCTTTACGCTGTATCGTAGCAGGGTAAGCAGAGGGAACCTAGTGTTAAAACACTCCGTTGCCCAGTTTCCGCTAAACCTTTCGGGGCATTGCGTGTTGAATGGTGAAACTGAACGCCGGGCTTTTGCCTTGGTGTCAGAGCGAAAAAAAGAAAATATTAATAAATATTATAATAATTCATTTCTTCGAGTGGGGATCGAACCCACAGCCTTCGCGTTACAGTAACGCCCTTGTGCTCCTGCGCAACGACGACATCACATAGAATAAAAAAAATACAAAGCAAAAAACAATAGATTCAAATATAACTTTACTTATTTTTTTTTGTATATTGTAAATTTCGCGCACTTAAAATAACAATTCATTAATATAAAGCCTTGCGACAGGCGGCATTAGCGGCGTCACGTGAAATATGGAAATTTCGCAGTGAATAATACGTTGTCTGCCTCGTTGACCGCCGTCATGCGATCACAATGCTTAACATAGATCCTACATGACTTGTGTTACGTCAAATTACGAGTATAGTTACATTGACGAGTATGTTGTACAGCTTAGTAAAAAGGATTCGAACCTCGCTACCTGGGGGTATATGGGTCTCGACTTATATTCAAATTTTGATGGAAGTGAGTATGTGTAAAGTGTTCTATTTAGGAAAAATCTTTATTTCAAACATGAAACTTATTGAATAGAAATAAATAAATTACTTATAGAAATATGATGTTAAAAGCGCTATTATGACGTTGGTAATAAAAAAAATATTAAAACAACATCCCGAGTGCATCAAATTAAATAGAAAAATACAAACTAAATAATTCATTAAAATTATCAATAGGGGTCCTGGCCCCTATTTTCAACCATGAATTCAAATTCAATCCAAAATCTATCTAAGAACGGTTAGGTTTTTGGGACGATAATAAGTATATCTTAAATGTTAAAATCAATTCAGCAATTAAGAAGATACAAAGTAATAAAGAAATTTACAAGCATACAAGATAAGCGCGAAAAACATAATTTTCTTTGGTAGTCAGACAATAAAAGATATTGTGATAAGTTAGATAAATATTAGCATTTACTGATATCTGTACGCGTCCTTCTTATAAGTTTATTATAAAGCAAAAGGAAATTATGGAAAAAATGGTCTTTAATGTATCATGGTCTATAACAAAACTGCTAATCCTTGATTGATATTTACAAATTAAACAAAATTTTAATTACATAGTGTTTTTGGTATCAAATAGATATCATTAAAGTATCTACTTTAATACTTTTTTCTCAAATAAGGTGTTTAATTAATTAAGATACTTAAGGGAAAAAAACAAAATCAACTATATTTAATTTTAAAAACCAGAATCAGGGATTACTGAGTAATTGATTCCGCTTCCAATGTTGAATTGGTAGCCACAATAGTAACCTTTTGTGTGACCAACGCCGTTCTGGCACGGCGGCGGCCATTCATTCAGGTATAAATTTATCATATGTCATCACAGGGACAATGTACCGCTAAATACACGGACGTAAAGTAATCAAATTTATTTTTAAATAATAACTTTAATCCTTCAATTTATAACGCTATAATGAATTATTATTATTTTTAGCGTAGTAAAGATGTGTTTTAGTTGTAAGTTCATATCCTACAAATTGTATTTACCTTAAAATAATTTTGTTTTTATATATGTTATACCTATGTGGGCATAAACATTTTTAATTAAAAATTAACTTATTTACTAGAAAATTGATAGGGCCCACACTCCATCGTTGCCCCGGGGCCCCCACAAATCTAAATCCGGCCCTGTATGTCGCCCATTTCAAACTTTTTCTCTCAGATTAGCAATGCATAAAGAATCATTTTTAGACAAATCAGTCTGCATATAAATGTGCTAAATTAAATAACTATATTTGTTGGCTGACGTACTACGATACATATATGGATTCGTATGCTTTGTATATTCTATGCAGAATTAAACAAAGTTGATACGTAAATACGTTGCTTACATTGTCACGATCACAATAGCTGCTTATCTAATAAAGTAAGTCAGAAGTAATTAAGCCAGTTATTGTAAATTGAAGGGCTCTCAGGCAATCTATGCTTGCATATTCTGCCTTTGTTAAACAAAACCCTTTAGAGAACATTGCCTGTTGTTTGAGATTACTATTGAGTTTCTTAGAACATTTCTGGTAAATGTAATATTGAAAAGCCATTGTACGCATTAAAATTATATTATTTTTAACTTTATTATTTTAAATTTTAATATTATATTTAACACCTTACAACAAGTTTCCTTATAATATCAACTTACTTATATCAACTTGTATAAAATGAAATAAAGGATTTGTCACTATTCTTAATGTGGCACTGATGGAACAAATCTCACTCACTCATAAAAAATACCTTTCTAACGAGTATTACAAAAATATCTATCATAAATAAATAAATAAATACGGGGCAGAAATATTCTATTCATGGCTACTCACGCTATTTAATCTATTAGGTAAACTTTTGTATTCATGTACCCAAAGATGGCTGTAGGTACTGTCCTAGCAAGTAAACAACAAACAAAGCTGTCCATTAGTGTACAAATCCCTAGTAAAAACATGCTTCAATTTAAAAATGTTTGTTGTATTCCTCAGGCTCTTAAATGTTTTAAGCTAATTTGTTTTTAATTGATCCTATACAAAGAGATTTTATTTTCGTAAAATTTTTCATCAGTAATGAAATATGTATTATAGTAGGTACATTACATATAATTTAAGTATCTATACCCCAAATCTTTATTAAAGTGAATTTTATGTGAATAAGCAAGACGGTTGTGAGTTCGATTCCCACTACGGGGAATAAAATATTTAATATTTTCATTTGAATAGCCTACCCTCAAGCATTCTGCGCAAAGTGTGGGTTCATAGGTGCCCTCTGCCTACCATAATGTTTGCGGAATACAGCGTAAAAAAATGTAGGTACTATTAAATGCTTAAAACATCTAGATTCAATTAGTGTGACAGCAAAAACTCTGTTCAATATTAAATTTACTTACAAATATCATAAAAATGAATCCTTCTTACATAGATTCTCTGAAAGCTGCGTCTGAGTTAAATAAAAAACTTCCTTCGGTCTTCCGGCACCAAGTAGAGAGAGCTTCAGATAAAACGAACAAATTAAATAACCGGGAATAAAATGTTTATTACCCACGCCGATTTACGAGAAACGACGACATGAAATGACGTCCTAAATTCGTCGCATTTTTGTCTGTCCATTTTATTTTATTGTAAGAACGATCTCTATTTTAAGTTTCTTTAATTGTTTGATTGTGTAACACAACCAGCTTCAATAGATAATCTATAGTAATTAACGTTAAAAGTGATTCAAAAAATACTTCTGTTAATGGAGAAGAAGAATCAGTTCGATTTTTTACTGACTGGCTCAATCGATTTTGATGATTCTTTGTTTATCTGAAAGCTGGTACTTCCCATGTGGGAAGAATGAAAAAGGATAAACTTCAAGGGTTGTTTGATAAGAATTTTATTAGGTTCTGATTATGGGATCCGGTTGCAATCGGTTTTTTGTGAAAAATTATTACAACCAGTTTAAAAGATGTCTTGACTATCATGAGTGTTTGGGATACAATAGATTTCTTAACTTGGTATTCACCCATAGAATATAGTGATAACCGTGGCCTGATGAAAAAACGATTCCTAATAGACATAGTAGGGTAATTAATATATTTACCACAAGAAAATACATTTTATATAACCACTACTAATAATATTTCTGGCCTATGCTACATTCCATAAAAAAATAGAAGTAAACATTTTAGTAATTTGTCTACTTTACTCTTTTTTCTTTCCTTCTACGGTCGAGGCTGTTATATTTTGGCTTCTTTGATCACTGCTTTTTAGTGACATTATAAAGAACCATAATAAAAATATCATTTTAATCATTGTGTTTTAATCACTTTGACATTTAAGGAATCTTAAAACTAATTAATTAATTTTATAAAACCTATATTAGTTACTAAAATATATTCTATTTAACCTATATTACTTAAATATATCAATATATCCTATTTGCCTTGCTAAATTGCTAATTCTTCTTATCTAAGTTTAGAAATTTGGTAAAATATGAAGTATCTACTCTTAAATTATACACTCCTATTCTGGCTATTTCAATATGTGGTTATTGTAACGTATAATTATACTAAGTTCATGAATATCCAATTGTCTGCCCACACACTATACTTCTAGGTTTTGAGTGTGTCCCTAAACAAATACCATAACTAAATATGTAGGTATGTCGGAATAAATAATATAGACCTTTATAATAATAGCATTATTATAGTATATAAATATGTTATGGATGTATATTTAAGCTTCAAGCTAAAATCACCCACATAATATGGTAGGCAGACAGAACCTGGAACTAACGTTGAACCACTTCTTTCCCATTAAGACACTTCTGTTCCCCACTTTTCGCCAAATTCTGGAGTCATTGCGTGTTGAATGGCGGAACACAACGCCTCGCTTTGCGTCGTTACCAGAACAAACAGAAAATTTTAGTTTTCTGAGTAAAATACATAAATAATTATTATAATATAAATGAGATGATCTCATCCATGAGCGACATTTTTTTAAACAGTTTTATTTTTAAATCTTTAAGTTCGAAACATAATTAATTATTCTCATTTCCATTTATAAAGAATGGATCCAGAACCATCACAACGTGCCATCATTATATTATACACTATAATAATCGACAAATATCTAAATGCTTAATACCGTATACTTTCGGAACAATCCAATGCCAATGTCAATCTCAAACAGCTTGGCACAGACTGCCCTGCGGCCTTATTATTGTTATTATATTAAGTACATAGCTTAAATGTTTGTTACTAATATTATCTATGTTACCTAATGACCTAGTCAATATACAAAGTAAATACGTACTTATACCTACCACATGTACAATTACTGCTATTCCCTATCGACATAGACTTTAAGCAAATTCGCATTAGGTTATCATCTCTCCACCTATGCTGTAATACACTGTGTTTTGTATTGTCGAAACCAACATACAATATGGTACAGTTAAAATATTATGTAATTAAATATCGAAGGCATAAAAAAATGTTAAATCAAGCTTCCTTTTAATCAACAGGATGAAAAATGTATTGCACAAATGTTATAAATAAAGTAATTTTCCTTTTTTTATGTTATCCAATTGTTACAATATTACGAATATTATTTAACCTATGACACTTTATACGAAATTGGTTTTTAAAAACGAAAAGGCAAACCGGTCGGTTTATCTGAATTATACCATTTAGACTCCTTCATATAAATAAAATTTCAAGTCATAACATTTTAACTAATATGAATTAAGTTTAAATTTAATTACTAAATGATGTAAGCACTAATAGAAAAAATAATATAAATAAAAAAGTACAAAATATAATATGTTTTCAGTGATTGCTTTACTACACATATATAATAATGGTTTTTTTTAAACTATTAACTGTTTATAAATTCCTTATACTACGCTGTACCTGTAGTCGACTCCTGTCATTGGCTGTTGGCGACTGTCATATAACTGTCACAGATTCATTATAATACAACCTCGCATCCATGCCAAGCAAAACAAATCCGGTTGTCTATGACAACTACAAGCTTCACATAGACGCGTCACCTGCGTCGAAATTTATTAGTTTTATAATTTTATGTGATTAAGAAAATTGTGATAAGTGTGATTTTATACAAATCTTCGTGATAATATTAGTGATAAGATTTGTTATGTTATCGTTGATCATCGGGATATATTACGAGGTAAGGAAGCGGAGAAGACAATGTCGTCAAGATTTGTTTAGAATTTGCGGGATCGATAACCCGGTCGGCTAGCCATGAGGCGCGACGCTGAGGTTATGTTGCGAGTCGCGAACCAGTATCCGAGTTCAAGTAACGGTCCCGCGGACCAGAGCGAGCCGACTCGTGTTACGGCTGCAAAATCCGGTCGGACTTAGGACAAGTTAGTTTATAATAGCGTCTAGATCCTCATTAGCCGCCCTCATTCCGTTGCGCTTCCCACAAATTATCACTGTAAATAAATACTTGAGTATTTAGCTTTGCTTTGATTCGAGGAGTTACTTCCACACCCTACTCCTTTAGCGCTCGAAACCTTTTGACGTTCCTTATGAGATGTGCGCCTGTTTTCCAGCTTACCCTGCCTGCAGTGCGTGCCAAGAGCCCCAGAGTCCCAGCCATTAGATTGAGTGGAGTGTCCCCTGCCCACACGTAGCCCTGTAAGAAGTCAAAATTCCACGAGACACTACGGATACCTCCTCCAGCATGGAACTGGAGAAAGCCCCCGCTCTCCATGAGGAAGACTCCAAAGTAACCCTCACTATCAGATTGATTATGCAGGGCAAGGTAAGAATGTTTGCACTTTTGAAATATATTATTTTATTGATATTATTTTCTAGTAGCGTTTATTGTAAGATTGTGCTTTTTACCTTCTCTTCTGAGTAGCAGCATCAATGAATAACAAGCTTTAGTAATGAAATTTCATTCCAATAATTTTGGTTTAGTTTTCTTAGGGAAATTACAATCCTAACAAATTAAAAATTATTGAAGTACTATTATTTTTTGTAACATTTTATTTCAACTGAAACATTATATCCCATTTCTTATTTTCACAACCACTTCTATATTTACCAAATCAACAAAATTAGATTAGTGTCAATTATTGTAATAATATTCTATTTAATTTAATTTGAAAATTATCAAAACAAACGAAAACATAACTGTTATCAAATTGTCATTTAATGACTTATAAAACAGAAGTATGTTAATCTAATATGACATTGATATTTAAATCTTGTTAAGAAACTAGCACTTGTATGGATGCTTAGTGCAATATCCTGTTTATATATTACCTTGCTCGCTTAAAGTAGACTTTAATAACTGTTAACTAACAATAAGTATATTCTTAACCTGATTAGTTAGTATTTAATGTATTTAGTAGAAATCTAACATTTATTATTATCACACTTCTCACTTCATGTTTGATTCACATAAAATTAGAAAGTGATTTCTTTTTAAACCAACGATGCAGAAAAGATACTACGATAAATTGATTCAGATTGCCTTGGAAATTTCATAATAAGCACATAATTTTCACATCATATCTACTCCTATTTTATACATATACATGTAAAAATTAATATAAAATAATGCTATACTTTTATATAATTAAAATAATGTTACTATTGCAAACTGAATGTAGACTTTGAAATTAAATTACTTTACCCAAAAGAACAATACATTACAATAATGAAAAAAATATTTGCACAGACGAAGAACTTCTAATTAAATAACAAAATGGCTCTCTTGGCCATAAAATGTATTGATGTGAACATCTACCTATGTAATGTGTCTAGTACCCAGTTTTAATTGGCTGTAATCCAATATAAAATATAAATGGCGTCTTGCCAGCTATTGGCACTCTCCCTGTTCATCAAACATGTCCATTTGTTTCTTTTCTAATTAAGATTCATGTTAATTATTTTTTTGTTTCATCATTCTTATTAGCTTTTTATTTTGCATTGAAAAACTTTAATTCTCACACTGCAATCTCTATTTTTATTATATTATAATTTATGTTTTATTATAAGGAAAAAAAAAAATTTTGTTTCATAAATAATAGGTGTAAGATTAGTAATGAAGAAATTATCAAAACATTCCTCAATTTATACTTTAACTTTGAACAAGTTTCTGTCTGAAGCCATTGTGGCACAGTCGCAGTGTCTGACTGTAAACATGTCGGTTATGGGTTCGACTCCCCACTTGGGGTAATGAATTATTTTTACTTCTTTGTCTTGGTAAGTAGACAAAACACAAAGTGGAGTTCTGTCTCTCCACACGCAATATCATGAAGATTGGGCGAAAAGTACACGATAAACTGTCTTTCCATCTGGTTCCCTCTGCCTAAACCCTGCTGTATGCAAAATGCAGCGTGAGGCTAAAAAAACATTTGTAAATATACTGCTTGTGGGCGCTGTAGCTTATAAATAATTCGACACGATGCTCGCTATATTTACAATTTCATGCATTTGCATGTTAATGCACACAAATTGTTAAGCCGCTATGTAAAGCTTGTGTTGAAGTTCTTCGAACCAAACGCACTTTGGTCGTCAATCCTGCATCTATTTGCGTCGTTTCAAGACGTATCACCCGAGATCCTAGACTGACGCATACATTGTTCACATACTGCAGAAGTCAACTGTTGATGCCAGGAACGAACCGTTACGACGCCGACTCTAAAACTGTCATTGTGCATCCCTCACTATTATTGCAGTAAAGAAACGCTATGCTCCCGTCTATTATTAGATAGCAGACAGGAAATCTTTTGTACGATATAAATCTTCGTGCATTCGCATTAATTATGTGTGCGCGTTGCACAATACTTGCCAATGCTTATCGCCTCGGCATACGGAAGTTTTTTCAGTATTTCGAAGCTATATTTTACGTTTGGAGCCACTAAATTCTATATGTTAATTTTTTTCTTTTCTTTTCTTTTGTAGGAGGTTGGCAGCATTATTGGAAAAAAAGGAGAAATCGTTAAAAGATTCAGAGAAGAGGTTAGTATTAGTATATTTTCACTACTTTATAAGTAAATATTTACTTGTTTATTTATTTTAATGTTCAATGTTATTGTAATTCAAACAAAGAATTTGTTTATTTTATTGATTATTTGTTATAATTGGTGTGTATATGGTCTTTTTTTCAGTCTGGGGCAAAAATCAACATATCAGATGGATCGTGTCCAGAGCGAATTGTCACAGTTACTGGGAACACTAGTGCTATATTCAAAGCATTCACACTCATTTGCAAGAAATTTGAAGAGGTTTGTATATGTCTAAATAATTATTCTATTTTAAGTAGTATAAAAAAATCATTCAATACTAGCTCATACACCACCCAATTGTGCCTCAAAGTTATCTTACACAAATATTAATTTAAATAATCTCTCAAACTAAAAAACAAGTATTGTCTTTGGAAATTAATAATGATATAGATATATATATTTCTTATTTTTTAAGACCAAAATGAGCCTTTATTCCATTATCCTGTAAACCTTCTTATGTGACATGTCTGTTTATATATGGAGACTGTTCATATATCAATTATTCTACTAATTAGAGGGACTAGTTAAAAATATAAAAAAATACTTAACATAAGATTTATATATTTTTATAAATCAATTTTCATTACATTGTTCTATCACACCCTATCTATCTATCACTTGTATACAGCTCGATTTCTTTTCCATTTTGCCACAATGGCCTCATATATCTCTTAAGTCCCATAGAGAAGAAACTATTCAGAATTCCATGGATTGGTATTGGTTTCCATTCATTTGTCGTTGCAAAATGAGCATAGAGTAACGCCTGTCACTTACGACACAAGTGTATGCCCATTTACACTCACCTCCACTGTCCATGCTCTACCGACATCAAATTCAAAATTATTCTAGTGCTGTTAGTAGTCTATCTAGTGTCTATCTAGTGTTATAAATCATGTAATCCTTCCAAATACAATGCCTTAAGGACGAACACGAAAACTGGTTAACGAAGTATCTTAACACTAGGTTCACAAGTTCCCTCTGCCTACTACGTACGGAATACAGCGTGAAGCTAAAAAAAATATAATCTATAATAATTTAAGTAATATGCTATATTACAGTGGTGCTCACAGTTCAATGAGGGCGGCGGCGGCGGGTCGCGCGCGCCCATCACGCTGCGCCTCATCGTGCCGGCGTCGCAGTGCGGCTCCCTCATCGGCAAAGGGGGGTCTAAGATTAAGGAGATTCGTGACGTCACAGGGGCCAATATACAGGTAAACGTTGAAAATACATTTTTTTTTTTAAATTTTTCAGGCATTTGGCTGGGTATATACAAAGATAAATTCGCGTTAAAATGACGAATTTATAGTTTGTGTTGAATTTCGAGACATTATGTGGCTTCTGCCTACCAGACGAAGGAAATAAATATAATAAGTTCTTGAATAGTTTGAACTCAAAACTGTAGCGTTTACAATCTGACACTATTCACGATACCATAATGTCCATAATGACTATATATGTATTCTGTGTTAAAGGCCTATATGGCTTTTCAATTACAAAAATAATTTGTTATTCCCTAACTTATGACTGACGTTTATTTGCATGGAAGTCATAAAAACAATCTTAGTTAGTAATAGTGATTACACATCACTATAAGGTTTGCTAGGTTTATGTAAAAATGAAACACGTGATACGTGATTTCAAACGTAATATTTTATTTACCCTGTAGTAAATATTTATTATAATAAATAATAATTACAACACAATTTAAAACTACTTTATGAAGTTAAAAGTAAATTTAAAAACCACAAAAAAAAGTTTAAAGTTTTAACATAAAAAATATTTTTAATTGTCTTTTGTCACATAAAAAACTCATTAAAACTAAAAGTCTATACGTAATTAATAAAAATTAATTAATGACATAAAAGCAAATAGCTGTATTTGAAAAAAAAACTATCTGAAAGGAGACTGCTTTATTTGCTTCTACATGATTCAATTTTATCATTTTAACTGTACAATTTAATAATAAATTGCAGGTAGCAAGTGAAATGCTTCCGAACTCGACTGAAAGAGCTGTGACAATCAGCGGTACATGCGACGCCATTACACAATGCATTTACCACATTTGCTGTGTTATGTTGGAGGTAATTATGTGAATTAATATCGTTTTTTAGCTTATTTATTTATAATTATTTTTTAATTTACTTATGTACCACACAAGAAAGAAAGTACAGAAAACTTATGACAACAGAAAAAATGTGTACAATGGATAACTTATCTGTAATAGATATAATAACAATAAATAACAATGTTGTCTAAAAAAACGAAATGCATCGAGTTTGCTTTACCAAATATTAAAAAACATAATTTTAATCTAATAATTAAAGGAGAACCTCTTAATATGTCGGAATCAGCTATTTTATTAGGTGTTACTATAGATTCCAAACTCCAGTTGAACGCTCATCTGGAAGCACTTGCAGATAAACTCAGTTCTGCTGCGTTCGCAATTAAAAAAGTAAGACAAATGACGGACGTTGACACTGCCCGACTAGTCTACCATAGTTATTTCCATAGTATTTTATCTTATGGAATGCTGCTATGGGGCAGTGCTTCAAACATAAATTCAATATTTATCCTCCAAAAAAGAGCAGTGAGATACATTTATAAACTAAGAGCGCGAGATTCTCTGCGAGATGTTTTCAAAGATGCAGGTATTCTTACAGTTGCTTCCCAATTTAAATACTATAATATTCTCTTGGTCCGACAAAATATACATTGTCATCGTAAACATAGTGACAATCATACGATAGGAACGAGAAATAAAGATAAGATTGTTACTCCCAGTTTTCGCCTTCAAAAAGTTAATAAATCTTTTATGGGTCTGAGCATACGTGTATATAATAAAATTCCGCAGTGTATTCTAAGTTTGCCACTTCCAAAATTTAAAAAATCAGTAAAAAAAGTAAAGCATATTACACTGTTCAAGAATATTTAGAGGACAACCATGTATGGAATTAATGTCTATAGAATGTAATGCAGGATAGCTGCCAGCTAATGTAATAGATTGTACCATTGATTTTGAAAAGAGCAACTGTTGAGTTTCTTGCCGGCTCTTCTCAGCAGAACTGCCTTCCGAACCGGTGGTAGCTTTTTATTCATATGTTCCTTCGACAATTCAAAAGTGCTTATTATAAGTCTATTTGAATAAAGAATATTTTGAATTTGAATTTGAAAAGAGATCTCTACCAGAAACACTTGCATGTAGGAGATGTTAAAAGAAATGATTTGGGTGTGGTATTTTAATATTATGTTAATAATAATAATAATAATAAACCTACATACAAATATACATAATATTAATCAATATTACTATACCTTCTTAAATAAACTTATACAAACATATAAATATATACCATGACATAAAAGAGTTGAAAAAGAAAAAGAAAATAATAAAGAAAAAGATAAAGCGACTACTAAAGATGTAGATTGTGAGATTAAGAAAGTGTGCTTAGTAGAGTAGGCAGTGGGAAACCAGGGTCAAGAAACTCAGTTCTCCACCCCTTACACATATTGCATGTCGAGTGGCGGAACTCAATGTCGCGCTTTGTATTGAAGTAAATATCGAACTCACAACTGTCGCGCTTACAACGGATCAAATAAATTATGATATATTTTATTATTTTATATACATAACATACTATTTATTCTTTATACAGAGTCCACCAAAAGGCGCGACGATTCCATACAGACCAAAGCCAAATGTAGCCGGACCGGTCATATTAGCGGGCGGACAAGCATACACCATACAAGGAAACTACGCTGTACCCGCACAAGATGTGAGTAGCTTTCTAATATGAGACTATATTTAAGATATAAGTAATTCAATTATAATTATTAAATATATATGGAAAAGTAGCTCTGATAAGTAAATGTGTATAAGATTAAGACTTAAAAATATCTTGTTAAGTCATAATTTAGCCTTAGGTATAGAGTAAATATTTGGAATTATAAAATTTGGAAAGTAATCATCTAATGAAAACAATGATATGGGGAAAAAAGCAGACTATGTCTGTAAAATTATATTTTTTTAAAAGAAAGTAGGTGTCTAATCTTTGTACTTATCAATTTCTTAGAAATGTGATATAGGTTAAATGGAAGGGTAGGGGAGTAATTGCTCAATTTAAGGAAAATAAATAAATATGTTGACTTTGGACTATTTAAGTTTGGATATCATTTTCTAATTCTTTCTGCTATTACTTTTTAGATTTATCTATAAACAAGACTATAATGGTAGATTTTTATAATACCAATTTTGTAAAGGACTTGAAAGTTTTAAGTTTTCAAATCTATATTACATTTTGAATTCTAATCGTGAAATGGACACTACAGAAGAAATTATTAGTTTATACAAAGAGTAATACACATTAAATAAGTCTCTTAGAGTGTTGGCATTAGCTCTTTTGTTTACCTTAATATATAATAATTGTTTATATGTAGGATGTAGGTTTATTAAAGTTTGTTCATTTTATTTATTTGTATATTAAAATTTATGTGCATTAGCTATAAATATGTTTAAATAAATTGTGTAATTAAAATAATGTGAAATAAATAACCTGTAGTAATATTTTATGTCGCACTTTATTTACGTGTCATTATAATGTCCTTCAATAAAGGTTATACAATTAATACGACTATTAAATTTACATTATAAACGTTGATTTTGCGACATATCGCGCTCTTACAAATATAGCGGGTTCAAATCCCGTTCAAAAATGCATAAAAATGCTAATAGGGAGCTTTTTTTAGTATACATATAAAAGGAAAAAGATATCCTGCAAAAAAAGAACCATATATAGCTTAAGAAATAAAGGGTCATCGTGGCACAGGAGGAAGTCGTCTGACTACAAACACGATAGATATGGGTTCGATCCCCACTCGGGGAAATTATTATATGTAAATTATTTTCATTTTTTCGCTCTTTTACACAAAGCACGTCGTTCTGTTCCGTCATTCAACACGCACAATCTCAAAAATTGGACGGTGCGTGGGAAACGAAGTGTTTTAACACTATGGCCCCTTCTTTACGGGAAAGAGCGTGAAAAAGAGCGCGTTAGTGACGGTGTGTGTGGCAGGCGGTGTGCGCGCCCGTGTTCCCCGTGCTCGAGATGAAGCCGCCGCTGGTGGGCGCGCTGCCGCCCGCGCACCTGCTGCCGCCGCTGCACGAGCACCACCTCGTGAGTCACGCCCCCACCCCACCCGACCTCATGTACCCGCGACGATTTGTGTTGTAGACCCGGGAGAACTTTACTACTCTACTGCCTATCTCTCTTATCTATGTATAGTCTAGTCTAAACCAATAACTTTATCCGCGAGAACTTCTTTATATTCACTGCCCATCTATATTATAGACCCGGCAGAACTTTTAGTACTTCACCACCTAACCCTGTTATCTATAGCCTTTATCAAAAACTATACCCGCGACTTTTTAGTACTTTACTACCAAATTGTATTGTGAACCCGGGAGATTTTTAGTACTACACAACCTACCTATATTATAGAGCTGACAGGACTTTAGTACTATACTCCTTATGTCTGTTATCTATAGTCTATACCAACAACTTTACCCTCGAGAACTTCTTAATACTGTACTGCCTATGGCCTATGGCCAGGCAATCACACATCATTAATTAGCCTATAATATAGATATATTAATACAGACCCAGGATATCTTTAGTACTTTACTGTCTATCTATATTGCAGACCCGTAAAAAGAATTTAATACCAAAATCCCCTTCAAGTTACGTTCCTGGCTCTATATTAGGACTCCAATGTACTGTAGATTAGAAAAATACTCCTTATGCCTTTTATGTTCTGTATTCTCTATACAGATATGTTTCACATGTGTCACTAAAAAAAAGATACATGTCTTTATTTAATATCTTTAATTGGTCTTTATTTGAGATATCTTAAAAACTTTGCCTCAAACCCATATTATATACCAAGAAGTACTTTACCATATTCTATGATTGTTTAGTTATGTATGTTCATTGTGGTGTTTAGATACCTAGTGTACTGTGATTGTGATTGTTAGAAAACTGTTTCAGTTTTTCATCTACTTAATGTCGATCGTCATTTGCATTAATCTATTGAAATATAAATGACTAAAATAAATAGACGGGTGCGCGGTAACTAAATATATATCTATGAGGTTGAGTGGGTTAAGGAGTAACTTTATGTGATTGGTGCTGCCCCATATCCCCTTAAACGGTTTGGATGTTTCCATCGTAGTTGTAACAACTGAATACATAATACTTAGAAATCCCAATGGTGTGGAATGTTATAATACATAATTTACTTTGCGCTGATTGATACCCTCGCTTTCAAATACATGATATATTCGGACGTACCCCGCTTCGACAATGCACGTGACCCCCAGTCCTGTAAATTAGAGCGTTATATGAAAGTCATAACAGTAGATAGTATACCATTTGTCAGCACGACTATATTTATATACCCTCATTCATTGTATACAATATATTAGTAGTTACGAAGTTATATTTATATCAAGCTTTATCTGTTTGTTTTCTGGCATCGCCGAGGCGATCCTAACGTACAAACATTCGCTCACATTGAAATGGCGCAAAAGTTTTTTTTTTAACATTCCTATACTTGCACCTATCCCTGTTTAGCCTTTACCACACCTTTCTTTGATACGAGTTAATTATTCGTTTATTTAACCGTGAAGTGCATGATATACATGTCACAAGTTTATGTTTTAGAATTCAACTCGAGTTTAACTCATCCTAGTTACATTTTGAAATGCATTTTTCACGGGCAGCACCACTCTAAACTCACAATGTGGTGGAATCGGGCAAAAGAAATTAGCATTTCTGTTCCCTTAACTGGGTTCTATGTAAAATAAATTTGTTTCGGTATATTATTTAGTATTTGAAATACACATATTGAAAATATAATAATTGTATTTAGATGTTTACATATTCTAAAACTTTATTTTTACCCAGGCGACCCTTTCCAGCGATCCCATCCCGACCATGACAACGAAGATGAAAACAAGCAGCTGGAGCTTGAAAAACTGTTATTATAATACTAAAAATAGAATGATTATATGGCATCTATACATTAATATGTGAAACGAAAACTTTTTACTATAATTGTGCTGAAGTATAAAATTGGCACATTTATACTTTAGAAAAATATATATTTTTTTTAAATAATAAATAAAAATACATTAAATTAGTAAAAATAAATATGTTTGATAATATGTTACACTTTAGTATGAAGTGACAACACATTGCTATGACAACGCGTATTATACGCGTCAATCGTTTTCCTGGTATTAATAAAAGAATCAACTTTTCAGATGGGTGGATTAGCCAAATCGCCGCTAGCAGGGTTAGCTGCGCTCGGTCTTGGCGGCCTGGGACCAGCGAATACAGGCGGCCTTAACCCAGCTGGTGAGTAAAGTGGAAATTTTAATATTTTATCTATTTACATATGGTACAATAACGTTTTTTAAGTGATAAAGTAAAGCTATTATATAAACAGCTTGATGGATGGATATATGAGTTTTGGTAAACTAATTTAAAAAGTAAAAATGTTAAGGTAAAATTAGAGTTGTGTCTTGGCTTGTTAGGTGCTAGAATACAATTAGTCTTTAGACATTTTAAAAATTTAGTGGGGCAGTCATACTATAAATTTTTTCTATCTCCATTTAGTGGAATGGGTAAGGTTCTTTGCCATGACATTCCATTCTCCATTTTAACTCCTTTTTTTACGGTTTCAAGCTGAATCTTATATATAGCAAGGTAGGCAGACAAACGATTAAATGATACAATGTATCACAGTGTGTGTGACAAGTGTTGCGGCCGCTGTGCCGCTGCTCCACGATGGCTTTTTTTAAAGATATTACCGTTTGCGTAGCGGAACCTAACCCCGCATTATATTTCAATGAATATAGATAATGGTGTTTGTACAGCGTTGGCGGCGCTAGCCGGCTCACAGTTACGCACTTCGAGCGCGTCCCGCAACCAACCCGCCACCAACCAGCAGTCGCACGAGATGACCGTGCCTAATGAACTCATTGGATGTATTATTGGCAAGGTATGTACATTATTTGTTTATTGAGTTTCATACTTCGCCCCGCCTAGAGCAAAGTAGAGTGGCGGAACCTAATGCCGCATTTTGTCAACTAGAATGGGGAGATAAAAATAATTCTAATCCACCATGTTTGTAGTCAGCTGCTGTCTTACCACGTCAAGGCTCTCTTCGTTTGTGCATACACAAGAATAAAAAAGATAGAAAAATATAATTTTGGTGAATAATATTTTTAACAAATCGTTGTCTTAGTGTTACCAAAGTACAAATATTAGCTACAATTTTATTTGTTTTAAATTATTGTATATATAATCATATAAATCAAAATGTACCTTTGCTTATTTTTGTAAAGAGGATATGTACCAATTAAAAATTAATTATACCTTTTTATTTTTTTTAAATAAAACGTAAATATTAACTCTAGGGTGGCACCAAAATTGCCGAAATCCGTCAAATCTCAGGCGCAATGATCCGGATATCCAATTGTGAAGAGCGTGAAAGTGGCAGTACCGATCGTACTATCACAATATCCGGCAATCCTGACTCCGTAGCATTGGCCCAATATCTCATCAACATGAGGTAAGTCATATCTTGCAGTATATTAGATTAAAATAATGGAAAATGTGCCTCTCTCTTCCTTTTATACATTTCCTAATATCTTGTAACCCATTCATCCATGATGATGCCTTAGCCCACCTTTAAGGAACAGTTTGTTTGATTCCACCTGAACATCCTTTGATTTGTCTTTTACCTTCGTTGGGGCGTTTCGATGACCTAGTTAGATTTTTTTTTATTATTGTATTAAGTGTATGCGTCTGGTCTTATATAATATGGTGTTGTGTATTTATATGCTTATGGCGAATTTAAAAAATGAATGGGTACATTATGGACGATAAAGTGTGAAAAAAAATTGTATACATGATTTTATGAATAATTTAATAATTTGAAAAATTTAAACGTTGAAGTCAAATTAAAGCCTAATTATTTAATTTAAAAAGATAAATTATTATACACATAAAAAATATAATGTATCTTTATTTGAAAGTGAAAGATTCAATTAATTCAAGTTAGAGTCGAGAAATTATATCATACAAATAATAAGTATAATTAAATAGTCATACTGATAAATGAGTTACTTATTATATATTGTTTATCTCCGATCTCATATGAACGTACTTTATACGTTATATTTCTGACACTAGAAGACGCTGTATGTATCCTGCTGGTACTACAGCTATCATGTATCAAGCTCCTGTTTCCCTACTGTACTTAACCACTGAATTCTAATCATTAAAACACAATCAATACAACAAACTTAATGATCATTAAAGTAAAGTATGCTTAATATTTACTTAAGATGAATGTTAAGTTGTGTTCATTTGATTGTATAAAATAATCACTTCGTAATTTGACTAAACTTATTAAAGTTTCATCATCCATTCGAATGATCCATTCGCGTAATAAGCAATGCGCAACTCCAATATATGAGAGCGGACGCCAGTAGAAGTAGGCTGTAGGATCTATCGTTATACCGGTCGGCATCGAGACGTCCCACCTCGCCTCGCCCTACAACGCCTACAACGCCCTGTCCCGCGCAGTGTGGAGCTACAGAAGGCGAACCTGGAGGGCGGCACGGCGGGCGCGGGAGGTGCGGGGGGCGCGGGCGCGGCGGGCGGCAGCGCGGCCAGCCCGCTCGCGTCCGCCATCCCGCTGGCGCAGCTGCTCAGCAAGAGTGGGGCGCTGGGCGCGCTCAGCTCGCTGTCGGCGCTGGGCGGCCTATCCGACCTGCTGGCGGGCGCCGCGCCCGTGCAGACCACGGGCGTGCACCGCGCGCACAAGTACCGCCGCGACGACGACCCGCCCGCCTCCAAGGCCAAGGAGCGCAACAAATACAACCCCTACTAGACCATCTACTCTAATGTAGACCGCTCGATTGTTATGTAACGCAATTTTATTTTGACCAAATTATATGTCGTCTCTAAGCATTGGGGAGTCTCCGTGGCCAAGGAGCGCAACAAACAACCCTTAATAGACCGCCCTTCCACTCCAAAGCACTTGCCTAGTTGCTAGCCTAGTGTACACCGCTCAAATATTACATGACGCAATTTTTAAAGAATATCTTTGAAAAATTTCAACCCCTTCTGTCTTATCATTGCCCTTACACGTTTTTCCGTTCAAACCAATTTATTTATATTTTCCACTATTATTTTAAATGCTTCCATTCCAAATATATGAGTAACTCCCCCTAAATTTTATTACTTTTAGTTCTCTACAAACATCTGAAAGACCTTCACATTGACAGTTTTGAAATAAAGTGACTGTAACGTACGAACAGACATACATGACGAATCTATAAGAGTTACGTTTTGTGCCATTCATCTACAGAATCCTATAATAAGATATTTTTTTTGGTTAAACAAACAATGCTACGCATTACGTAATATATTATTTCCCCCTAAGTTGCGTTACGTAATACTTGAACGCCCCTGATATCTGATTGTATGCGATGTGCATTATCAATGAAATATTGTTTATTTTATTTTATAATTTTACGAGTGTATTAATATTTGTTTCGAGTTCGTAGTGTGTCTCGTTTGAGCGTGTGTGTGATGCACTTTGAATCTCGATTCTAAAAAAAATTTAAAAGACTGTTACGTCTACTTAGGTATATACAGGTTGGGAAGTAATAACTCGATACGAATTTTCTATTTATATAGAATTTGTCGTTGCACAGACTTTTGTTTTCTTTCAATTTACTTCCATTTAGCTGTCATGTGTCAGTCGATCTGATAGCTTCATAATTGTGCATGATGATAACAAACAAAGGTTGTTTGTATGATTGGATTGAAAGCGATTATTTATTTTTCTATAACGTATAATATTTTAATTTATCACTTACACATATTCTCATTTTAATTCAAAGCACCGATATTAATCGATATTTATGATTCAACCGTAAATCGATAAATTACTCACATAATAAACATCGATTTTATATTTTAATAAATAACGTAATTAACATTATATTCTCAAACTGCCACGTTCAACGCGTAATATAATTACATATATTTTATTACGATACAATTGGTACTATTTATTGCGTTTGCCTGCAAATTGTGTAGGCTAATAACATTTTTCATGACATGGTATAAACAGTAAGGTAGAATAAATTGAATATTTTTATAATATATTCAACAAAAATATTAATCGTTAATCGTATAAAATAGTTTTTTTTTCAATTATAGAATCTGCGGTTTAGTATTGTTATAGCTGTATTTAAAATTTAGTATAACTTGTAAAATCCAAAATATGTTTGTTTTTTTTTTGTAAATTGCCCTACATTTCAATGGAGATAATATAAAAAGAGATGGCAACAAAAGTTTAAATTATTTTAATTTACTAGACATTGATTTTAAACAAAAGGTAAAGAAAAAAAAAGAAAGATTTAGGTACGTGAAAAAGAACAATAAGTTGGTACAGAATGTCCACCACTTTATTTATTTTAAACTGTATTGTTCGGTCACTATTATATTATCTCTATGATTTGTAGATTTTCTTTTTTTATTACTTTTCAATCTGCATGCTTACTTTGTAGATGTTCATTTTATTTATTACGTTTAAGTTAGAGTTTATAGTAAATAAACTTGTATAATTAATTTTTATACTGTAAATTTTAAAATTTTGTGTCTTGTATTATCTAAAGAGGGCAAGATAATTTTACACATTTTGACGAAAGAAATATCGAAAATCATTTATTTATTCCTTTTTTGTGTGATTAATAAAAAACCAAAAGCAATAGACATCTAATAATATCTAGAAATGTGACAATAGTAGAAATTACGTAGAAGCTTAAGCTGTAGGTATACAGAATGCTTCGCGTTTTAATGATTGTATAGAAGGCTATTGTAATTACAATACAGGGTGTCTAGCGAACACATCAAACTATACTTCGAAATAATTAAGATGATGATGATATATGTTTTACTTTACTCTTTTGTCCTAGAATTGTGCTTTTATAGTATAATTAATTATAGTTGTTTTTTTAATATCTTTGTCGTTCTGACCAGACAAGTTAATATTTAAGATATAGAAAAATCACGCTTAGTATAAAATGGTTCAAAATTCTTTATAAAAATTAAATTACATATTTATATGTAATTTAATTATTCCCAAACATATTTTTTTGCGTTATGTACTAAAAGAGACGATTTCTCAAGATATCTACAGAAACGTGACTTTCCATTTTACCTCTTAAAGTCCACAGAAAAAAGGTTGCAAAACGAATGATTCGCGTTTTACGTCTAAAGGTTTCTCGTTAGTAGGTTGTTTTATGCTTAAATCATACCAGAAGACATCAAATTCTGAGATAAAAGATGTCTACATTTGATTTCCCGAATCTTATGAAAGCATAAGAAAACATCTCAACAACTCATATTTATGAAGTGTAGTTTGATGACGATAGATGAGTCAAAGCTCTGTATATTTTTTTAAATTAACCTAGATCGTCGTTTATAAGAATTGAATATATAAAGAGCGGTTATTTAACTGGCAATTTTATTGATTGAATGGATTTTAGTTTACGCGACTTTCAGTTGTATGATATAATCGTCATTCGATTTATTATTTCATCTACACTTAATTCTTCTCTTTTTACGATATAATCACTTGTAAACATATTTAATTGCACGCTTAAAAACAAATCTACAGCATTGAGAAAAAAACTGAATTATGTCGCTTGGCTTAAAATAAAGCCACTGCCGAGATTTTATAAGTAGTTTTATTATTAAGCGTGCAACTGCATTTACAATTTCAGGTCATAGTATAGGAGCTGTTGTAGAACGGAATGTTTTTATATTTTATAATATAATAATTGATTAGTTTTTAGAATCTGAAATAGAAATAGAAAGCGGTGAGAATATTATATTGATAACAACGTTTTACCTTTACACGTACGTCGTTAGTTAGGGCGAACTTAAAATCGAGGTCCAATTCGAATGTTTAAAAGTTAGATATAGTTCCAGGTGAATGCGAATTATTTGCCTGCCGGTATAATTTTATTTGTAATTTAAAAATCATGTTAACTTTAAGATAGAATTTCTTTTCAGGAATCGTATTCGCTAGTATTGTTAAGAAAAAGTGTTAAAAACTTACTTAATAAAATCATAATAGAATGTGTGTTTTTCCTTACCCTATTCTGTTCTATTAATGTTACTATTATACATCATTTTAATATAGTATGAAAACAAAGCTTCCTCTAGATCCACGCCAAATTCCCGTCTCAGATACTAAAATTCCTGAAAGCTGAAATTTGGTCCATCGAGAACCTTCATCCTACAACTGGATCATCCAAACTCCCGGTAAGAATTTTCTTTCCCTACATTTTAATTTGTTTCCTAGATTGTCCACTCATTAATTAAAAATATGTCCCTCCTCCAGTTCCAATAATGTTTACTTTTTATTCTATCATTTTAGTGTTTTAGAAATGTTACGAAAAATATGTTTTTTATTAGTTTAGTTATTTAGTGTGAATATTATATAAATACTATCATTACAGAGTAACGAGCGACGGAAATTGAAGAATAACCTCGAGAATTTTAATAACAAAATAACATTACAAAATCCCATAGTTAATAAAAGTTGAATTATAACGGTATCAGCAATAATGTCATACTAATGAAGGTAACCGCATTGCAGGATCACGATGGAGACGGCGGGCGTGCCGCTGCCGGGCTACCACTACATCGCGCCGAACCACATCGTCAAAGCGCCGATCCATTGAATGGGGCTCCGCGGCCAGACTTCCTACGTTGCAAACAAATTTTACAACACTGACCGCTACTACATCCAACCGCAATACGGAAATCTGGCTCCGATGTACTTTTTCAAATAAAAATTTGACCAAAACAATCGGTAAACAAGAGGGGAAAGCAATTGGCACATAGCTGAGCGTATGTTTACATTTGTTACGAGTTTATAAGTATTTTAGATATTCTTATATTTATTCTCCGGTCTAGCGCTCGGAGTACAACTGTCACTCGGACGATTGTCGAGTATCGATTTTGGCACTTTGATTGGAAATCTAAAGGACTGAAGTTTTGATTATTTATTCGGTCCGTGAACAGTGCGTTGCGACGATGTAGATTAGGGTTGTCTACAATTCGCGTTCGTCCACTGCTCAGGGATTTTCTCTGGCGTCAAGCGCGACTAAGCTGATCGAATTTACTATGGATTTAAGCGGTCACGTAATTCTCCACATTCGGTTGGATTTAAAATTATTTATGGTCGGTGATGATCGCATACAAATGAATCATTTGAAATTATTTACGAGAGTCGACGTACATTAGATGTAGATGCGTTACAATCGACCTCGGGCTCGCTGACGTAGCTTAGTGTTAGATTAGCGACAGAGTGAGAGGGTTAAAGACAATATTTGTAAATAACATAATCGTAATTACCTGGAAAATTAGGTGTTACAATAAGCACTTCTGCGATCTCGTGTTTAATGACAATTAAGAAAAATGTTGGCAACGCTGAATCTTACGAGAAAGGAAAGTAGCTTTTGTATCATACATGGTTATTAAATAGCAAATACAAGAGCATGAATTTCTGGATAGAAAATTGTTAGTAGTCTACTAAATTTAAACATTCAAATTAATTTATTGTTCAAATAAAATTGTTTAGTAATCGTTTATTTTAGTAGAAGCTAGTAATAAGGTTCGTTTCCTGTTTTTTTGATACTTCGCATAGGAAAAAAATTGTCATTAACTACCGGATTGTGAGATTAACAAGTGGCGTCGCGAGAACGTGACGTGGCTTTACGAAACCGATGGGATCAAATCCTTTAAGAAACTTACATTAACAGAGAAACGGCGGTGAACTGAAACATTCAGTATATTATATTTTAAAATGTCGTCTATTATCACAAAAAAGACGTTAGCGTTAGATGTAAAATAGTGTTACTAAATGTGATAGTCTTCTAATTTATTTAACATTGAAGAATTCTAACATTATAGACACCTCGTGTACATCGGCAACAGCGTTTAAGTCGAATAATATTGGTCCAGGGATCAAAGCCAAAGATTGTTGAATTTGTTTAACATTATTGACGTTGTGGATTTATGCTAAATTATTCTGGAAGTAGTTACATTAGTGTTTTAAGAACATTTTGTTTCAATTACGTTATCACCCTCTCCAGACTGCTCATGGTATTTAGTGTTAGAACGAGATTTTAGATAGTCTGTGGTAAGCGACATAAAAAATAAAAATTAAAAAAAAACTTTAGGGTAAAATAGATTAAGGTAAGTATAGGACCAGTGTAATAAGATGCTTTCCAGTGAAGTATTTTTGATCTTTTAGAAAAACTAGTGCCACATTTTATTAAATATTTTGTGCCAAAATGCAACCACGCCAAGATATGCAGGTTTGTCTTTATACACGACAATTCGTCGTTTTGTCGTTTAAACTTATTGAATATCTCACACGTTAAATACGTTCGGTTAAACCACAAATAATATTATTTTGCACCCTAGATTAAGATATTTTCACGGTAAGGGTTATAGTCTCGGAACATATCCTAATACATATTATACCCTTTACGTCTTCCCTGTCAGTATTTCATTACGACTTGAAATATTTGTGCCAAATATATATTATAAATTGTCTGTTTGTTTTGTGTTTGTGACGTTCTTTATATACAAATAATAATGTCTATTAGTGCTAGTCAAATTGGTCTGATATATAAAAGACAAAATGTTATTTAATAAATTCTAGTCAAAATTTATTTGGATCGGTAATCTTATTATTTAAATTTTTAATCATATTTTATTTATTCGTGGATGTCTAAATTTGTTGTTTGTTAAGGTATATTTGCGTGCTCTCACTTAAAGTATTTTTATCTTAGCAATAAAAATGATAAACTCAATTATTTATAAAAGAAAATATACAATTAAGACAATGTATAGAGCTTTTTAAATTTAAGTAACACGCAGGTAAAAGTAGATTATAATCTATACAAATAACTGTGTAACGATAAGAATTGTTACTCAAGAGAGAGAAGAAATTCTATAGCTGTGATGAACGATTGAAATAGCACTTTTGTGCATACTACGTCAGTTTAAACTGAACAAGTGTGGCCATGGATAATTCTAGAGGTGTAGGATATTGACCTTAGAGCTTCAGCAGTAGGAACCACAAGGATCGGGGGGAAGGTCCAGGTCCACGTCGAGCGGTAAAGCAGCTGTTTATTGTTCAGATTGCTCGTTACGTTACGGCAATTGTAACGCAGATACTTTCTGATAAAAAAAAATGTATTTATTAGTCTATTGGTGTTGTTAAATTATACATTTAGTACAATAATAAATATGTACTATTTTCACTTATATAAATAATTTGCAATACAAATGAACATCCGATATTGTAATCGTATTACTTAAGTATTATTGTTACTGTTATTTTGATTTGCTCAATTATTTAAATGTTTATGTAAGCTAGATCTGAAATGACGTTAATTTTTGTTGGGAATTTGAATGTAGCTTAAATATTTAAGACACGGAACGTGTCTTTTTTATATGGGAAACTTTTACATAAATGACAAGAATGGGCTGTGCGCAGTCGCTATGCGATCTAAAAAATTAACTTTTCGATTTATATTTTGCGTAATTTAGTTTTTACGTTCAAATACCGCACACAGTACACTAGCCCTGTGAGAAATATTTTTTTATTCGAAACGTCTATATTATTCGCAAATTATGTTGCTATTTAAATTAATTATTATGTAAAATATTTTATAGATTTTTATTTCTTTATATCGCTTTGTTGGAAAATCTTTAATTATTAGCCTTTTATAGACAGGGTCAGACTGCGCTGTATAATAGTATAATTAAAATCAATTTTAGCAAATATTTACTAAATGTAATAGTAAATTTTTATTCGTGTTAGCACCTGAATTTTTTATTGTTATGCACCTTTTTGGAATTCCCTCTATGAATTTTGTGACTTTTAAGGCGAGTTAAAATTACTAAATTAACGGTTCATTAAATTGGAACACGTTCATTCCTCGTAGACTGCGAACATTTGAAAGGGGAACGTTATTGTAAAGTATAAATAAATTTTGAGCGTACCTTCAAGAAATAAAAAGAATAATGGAATAACTGGGTAAAAAGGGTTGTGTAGTTTGTTGTGTATATACATACATATTCGCTTTATTCTTCAAACACACTTCGATTCGGAGTTACAAATCTCGATTTATAATATTGTAGAATACCAGGGTAAATAATAATAATAATAATGATATAGTCGATATAAGTTTACTTCACAGGCGAGTTTAAAAACCACTATACAAATACTTCTAAAGCTTATTCTGTTGTAAACTTTTGAGAATATTTAAAGAAATGTAATTAGAATTGTGTCTTGTCTTTGTGAGCTAAGAGTGATTACTTCAAATTGTTTATAATTATAATGGGTTGCACTTCAAGACATAGCTGACGGGGTGTACGCATGCTTGGCAATTGAGAATGGAAAATTAATTTTCACTTCATTTAGCAATAAATTTCGTACTTTCGACTGAATATAGTTAAGATCATCAAAACAATCTATGAACAAACTGTCAGTCTTTGCAATTTTATAAGCATTTAAATTTTTTTTGTAACCTTCTCGAATAACATTGTAACTCTGTAATCTCCGTTTATTGATACTTGATGCTACCAAGTCTCCTCTTAATAATATATTGTGGTGTTCAAGTACTATATATATTTATTTATATATTTATATTATATATATATATATATATATGTAAGGCTCTGTCTGTCGCAAGTAACGAGTATATGAAAGGCATTTTTTTTAAAGAAAGCAATAATTTACCGTAATAAATTAATTTTTAAATCATAAGACGATTTCGTATTAGGTCTCAAGTGCACACGAAAATTTTGATTGGAAATTTGTCTGAATGAATGGAATTTATTGTTTGACTATGAGGTCGTCTTTTGATGTTTGACTTGTACTTGTTACTTGTTATCTCAATATAAGAATAAGGACAGAGTCTTCGGTGAAGTAGTTTAATTCATTATTTCTTATTTTTTTGCAAATCTCTAGTGGTACTATAGATAGGTGACACGTAGATCCAACAATTAGACTTTCACTTGTCATATCTTTTAAATATCAATGTAATTGTCGACATATCTAATCGTTTTGTGAATTGAATTGATTAATGTTAATAAATAAATGTTGTACGTACGGTTACAGTATACTGTCATTATGGTTAGTTTCGATATAATTAATGTTTGTTTTCATTATGTTTATTCAATAAAGTGTGTAAATAAGAAAAGACTTTCATTCAACTTTTTACCACCATGTATTTAACGTTTGATGCAAATAAATGTAGCTCAAGTAAATATGGAATAAAGTAAATTCTGGAAAATATTATATCATTTACTTGTTTAATAAAGAAAAAGTTTCCTTTTTCTAACAATTCATAAGAGAGATTCAAGATAATGCGTGTTGAATGGCGAAATTTAACGCGACGCTTGGTGTTTTTACCAGAGCGTGTAAATTAAAATATTTCCCTGATTACGAATGAGGAATCTAACTCGATGCTGCGGCGTTAGGACAGCCACGCTCAGTAATACATTTTAATAATAATTAAGTTCTCTTCAGCTTTACGTAGATATGGATCATGTACATATTTAAGTATTGTATTCAAATATAAATAAATCATATTGTGTGAAGACAGGTAAGAGAAACATCTGCTAGGTCATTTCTTCTTTCAAGATATTAAAGTCTTAATAAATGTGAGGTATATTATAAATATAAATATTTTATCACTTCAATTTAAACCCAGCTTAGTGACTTTTTCACCCTAAATAGATTAATACCCAAATATAAATTATTTAACTTCAGCATATAAAGGAATATAGGTATAAATCCCACATTATTGATTAACACAGTTATGTATAGACGATCGTATATTTTCATTGCGCTGACTTAGAAAATGATTTTTTTTTCTGTACTGCAGGAACCGTAGACCTGGATATAAGATATTAATTTTGGCTTGATACATGATCTTACGATAAATGGTGAAGACACAGACGCACAACAAAGTAATTCCATCTATCTATTTAGATGTTGTATTTATTCGAAAATGAATTATTGGAAATACATTTGCTTTTCGTAGCAAAAGCAATGCGTAGAGGCCTCTACGAAGTTGGTGATATCGCTTACCATACCTGTCTGTGCTACGTACTTTGGTTCGTTAAACAGTATTTAGTTTAAATACTATTTTATAATATAATAATTATATCTGATCTGCATTCAATTTGGCGTATTTTTCTAACTATATAGAGATTTCCTAAATATGTTAACATAACAATAATAAATTTCAACGTAATAAAGTTCTATTTTTATTAGAAATAAGAATATATCTAAGACACTGAAATGGGCTACGCTTACAATGTTAATTTTTTTGTATTAAAGCATAGGTACTCTGTGTACATACCCATCTATTCTACTACGTAAATACGCAAACGCGGGCGTTGACTCCATTCACCATAGAAATACCACCTAAAATCGATTTAGCTAGAGTTACAAAAGGTTTGCACGAGTTGGACAAATACGAGTACAAAGTAAAAAGAAAATGGTTTTTTTTCTCATATATTTCTAAAAAAAACCAAATGTCTTGATATCATTGTATGTCTTGATATACCTGCAACTTATTATATATGTAAATGGAGAGTTCCTTCCTCTATAGTTACATACACAAGCAAATTTAAAGCAACCTGAAACACTATTATCTACTTTGCTGTCAGTAATACAGTATCACATATTCTACTTATCTATTGGAAACAATGTATGCTAAAAGCATTACGTAGACTCCAGTAATATTCAATATAGCTTTTATATCATTTCACTTTTATGTTTTACCTATATCTTCGTTACACAACCGATGTCCAATATACCTTAAGTAGATAGAGAGAGAGAGAGAGAGAGAAATAGACTTTTTGTACTATAAATTGACATAAAATTAATTGTATTGCTAGTAAACTAGTATAAGTAACAACTAGCAGCAAACGCGAGGTCGAGGATTGAACTCGCCTGCCTTTTTTGCTATTATCGTCGTTCACGCGATGCCTTTACGCCCTGACCTCCAGCCACTTTTGTTATTGACTTTCTTGTACCTCGCACTCGCTATGGGTAAAATGGAACAATGTTACATAAAATTACTTTGTTTAAATTCAAATCAAACCAATATGTCATCTAAACTGACATCGCAATTACAAAGCCGTTGATAAATGCCAATCACTCTCACGTCATTAGCATAACCGTAATGGGACAAAGGATTTAGTGACACAAACATAACAAGACCCGTCAAAACTCTACTCTATAACATATAAAAACATTAAACTAATAAATAATAGACTTATAAATAATTAAATAAGTTTATTCATTATTAATGTGATACAATAAATATGTATGTGGCCGAAAATAAATTGAACGACAAGCGATGTCGGTGGGGCGGCGAGTGCGCATGCCCGCCACTGCGCCACTGGCGACACGCTGCCCCCTGGCGGACTCGCGCCGCAGTGTGTTGCGTAACAAAGCCCACTCGCCTCTAGACGCGACGCTGAAAACTTCAGCTGGTCGTCGACGGTATGGGGAAACGTAAATCACCATAAACTTTCCCGCGGTCCGCGCTCCTATAGGACTGGAAATATTTTTTTTTATCTACCCTCGTTCAGAACTCACTCGAAACTCAACTTATGGCTTTACATTGTTTTTGTTTGTAGAGTTTTATAAAGTTGACTGTGGCGGACGGTGAGCCGATGCGGATTTTGCCGGTTACGTATGAAATAGTGCGAACGTATTAAGTGTGTGTGTCGATTTGTTTTGTTTTCCTCCGCTTGGTAGCGAGTGGTGGCGGTGGCCGGTGGGACCGCGCTGGTGGTGCGAAGGAATCGATACGAAGGTGGGAGCGGCAAGGTAAACCTTTACTATCTTTTTCGCTTCTTGAGAATTGTCCTTTCGCGAATTTTAGTTCTATAATTATTTGGGAAGATCCTGGTGCGCATTTGTTTTTGAATATTATGAAATACACGTTTTTCTACATTTTTTCATCTACAATAAAAATATACTTTCGTTATATAATTTACGTCTTTGTCTTTGTTGAACAAGTTCGGTCGCTCACAAATTAGAACTTTAAATACAACGTTTTATTAACGTGTACAAAGGTAATATTTAATATTTGTCAATTAAAAACCAAGAATATGACTTTAAGTAGAATAGGTTAT
This sequence comes from Heliconius nattereri, assembly GCA_013403645.1. NCBI lineage: Eukaryota > Metazoa > Arthropoda > Insecta > Lepidoptera > Nymphalidae > Heliconius > Heliconius nattereri. The sequence continues at coordinate 7,397,550 of JAAIXI010000234.1, read as the reverse complement.
GAGTTCGTTTCCCATTCGGGAAAATGATGTGTTTTATATTTTCATTTCTTCACTCTGGCGTAGAGGCAAAGCGCTGCGTTGAGTTCCGCCACTCAATAGTTTCAATTGAGTTTCAAAAATTTTCAGAGTTTGGCATAAATTGGGGGCGGAGTGTACTTACCACTAGAGTCCTACCCTCCTACCCTCTACCTACCCTGCTACATTTTTGCATTGCATTTTGCAAAAAAATTATAATCAAATAAATTACTTTCAGTTGGACAACGCAAATCAACCTAATTTTACTTCTATGCATGTAACATAAAAGGCGAACAAAAAATAATGTGTAATCAGCAAATTAAAAAAAAATCGAATATTTTACTCACCAAATACTTACTACGACGTACGAAATTTTAGCACTCTAATATATTGCGCCGAATGGTTTAAAATTAAATATTTTTTCTATATTTTACCTTACAGCCTTAAACTTATATAGATAATATACCTATAAAAATATTTTCATTAATAACCAATGACAAAACAAACAAAAACAATTGCAAATAAAATTAGTTTACTATAAAACAATATACATATATACTTTTAAAAATAGATGTACTTATGTTTGGACAACTTTCTGCTGTTACAAATATTGGGCTTAGGCCAAATTATGACGTAAAGTATTCTTATGAACTAGGTCAGAAAAATGTGAGAGTTAAAGTAAATTATTGGCTTGATTAATACAATAATTATTATGCTGGCATATCGCGAAACAATTACATCATCTACACGTTAGGTACGTTTATTTAAAAAAAATCACCAAAAATCGTTACTTAATATGAAGTGAAAAGTTAAATTTCTATACCTTTCTTTCTACACCTGAAACGTCTGACGCATGTGCTCTATATTATATCTTAAACTTTTAGAATATAAGTAATTTCAGTAGATTTTTTTGAGAGACTGCCTGCCCCTAATTACAAGCATTGCCATACTATGTTCCTTGAGCTGTAACTAATTCTTCCTTAATTATTCCAATATCTTCGTACCAATAGTTAACAGCGGGTTAAGGCCTACGCATTAATTGAGATTATGACATACTCTGGCTTGTCAACTATTCCATAGGCTCATGTTTATTTATAGAACATTTTTTGGGATATCATTTAGAATTATGTATAGACTTTAATGTTATTTTTTTGTTCATTTTTATTTAAATATTTATGACAAAAGTAAAAGTATATAAAATCTAATAATATAAATAAATGAAAATTTATAAACTAATTTGCAAACACGATTCTGCGCTTATCCTTTTTGCCGTCGCCTATAACGTTTTTAAAGCATGATCTTAAAACTAAAAAATAAAGATTGCTTGAACAAGTTGAGTTTAACGTATAAGAGCTTAGTAAATCTAACACAAACACACACAATATATACAAATATTTATGATTAAATAATAGATTTTAGTAGATAAAGTTCTAGACTTCAGTTGCTGCAACGTCAAGACTAATGTATGTATTTCAGAGGTTTACAGCAGTAGTAATACTTTTTCCTTTTCGTTCATAGTAACTTATAATAAGAGGATTACTTGAGAGACAATTCTTATTGCAAAATGTACTGTATTACTTTCAAAGTATTTGTCATAAAAACATAAATTAAATTCTAGTAAATAATACACATAATTGATACACAAACTATTTGTAAAAGTGTACGAACATGAAAAGAGTAAAATGTAACTTCTATATAAAGTTTAACCTACATATGTTACGCCTGTCGTTAATTTTTTTGTCAACGACATGCTTACACCTCGTTAATTAGGTGGAAGGTTCTAAAAATATAGCTTAATCAACATAAAGGCCATTAAATCTACGAACATCAGCGGTGTGCTCTTTGGACCGTCAAGTTTGTACCATACCTACTCGCGAAATGGCTAGCGAATAAAAAAATATGGAAAATTAATTACTTGCAATATATACGAGTATTAACACTAACCTTTGCATATCATTTGTTTTTGTTATAATAAATAAAACAACCTATGGTACATTTGATCTTAAATTTGCTAGCACCTTTTCAAAAGTAAAAACATTATCCATTTCCATTTCTTCGTACATTTCATGAAGTATGAAGAAAACTGTTTTTTTCTTATGAGATTTCCCGTAATTCCTTCAGGCACTAAAGGAAATCGAACCCAGAACTATCACATTTACATTCCCACGCGTCCCACTGCGCCACCTGCACCGTCTCAATAATTGAATGTGTCTTATATTAATTCTTACATTTTCATTCACTCTACTTAAAGTTAACACTATTCTAAGATTTTATCTAATATTTATTGTCATTAAATATAATGACTATAGATAACTGCCACGGTATTATCAAATTTATTCGATATCCACAATATGCATGAAATGCTTGGTAATAAAAGTTGGCAGTAGGTTTGCAAATCGGTGCGACTGTAAAATATAATGGCTTGTAATATCATGAATATTACATTGGATATTTCTGCTTCTGTACAAAGTAAGCATGGTTCATTTCTTTGAAAAGAAAATATTATATTAAATAAGGATATGTTAAATATTTTATATACGTATATAACGTGGATTATACAAGAACGTAAATTATCGGTGTATATACGTAGATGATACGGAAAAAATACCATTATTGGGGACATTTGTCAAAGCAACAGCAAACCATTTAAAAATCTCTGTTTGTTTGCGAATGTATGAACAAATCTTGTTACGTGGACTTTGCACTAGCGTGCACTGCAGAAACGACTTAACTAATTTAAATACAGATTTCACTATAAAATTTTAGGGAAAATCAGCTTAAATAAATATTTAATTGCTTAAAATTTTCGTTTTGAACGTATAGATATTATCTCTAGAATAATAAGTTGTATGGTGATAGAAATAAGCAGTTTTCAAGATTTTAAAATAAAAGAAGTAAGAAAAGCATGGGCTATGTTTTGAAAAACTTCAATTCTTAATATTTTAAGAACACTGATAAAAACATAATGAACCCTTAATATTTGGGAAAATAAAAATGTAAAAATGTTTTTTTCATACACTAATATCAAAATTATGAAAGAAAACAGATAAGCCATTTTATCTACTTAAATGTAATAAATTTTGACAGTATTTGGAACACATTTTTATGATTCAGTGTCTAATATTACACGAGTAAACATTGTTTTGATGAGAATACTTGTGTTGGACACTCGTATCGGCAGCGAATGTCAAATGTTATAATTAGCCTAGACTTGTGTGCCATTCGCCCTTGAATTGTACTGAATGCATAAAATTAAAAGTAGATTCATAGTATTACAAATATAATTACTGTGTGCCTAACATGTATTACAGTATTTTGTCCACTTAAAGTATTTAGATTTCATATTTCGTTAATAAAAAACCTTTTTCATAAATTATTAAATTAAAATGGCACTGTAGCCAAAAAACAGTGTTTTTTATGTCACAATTATTGTCACTTTTAACTCTTTTTATTAAGGTCCAATTCTTCTTCATTCCATTATATCTATCATTATTAGTGAGACGAAAGTGGCAACACTGCCAAATGTAGATGTCACGCAATATCTTACGATCATGGTTGGAAGAAGATTAAAGTTTAAAGTTAAAGCCGATTTGGGAAGTACATGAAGGCGATAATAATAATAGTTCCACACTCTTTTTTATTGTTTTAACTTTATGACAAAACACTCCCTCACCCAGTTGCCCGCTTGCGCAGTCCTAGATAAATAGAACACTTGAATTCTTTAACACTTTGGTTGAGATAAAGTCTTACTACAATTTATTATAAACACCATTTTGTACGGCGGAAAGTGTTCTCCACTAGGTTCCCTCTGCTTACCCCGCTGTGTGCGGGATACAGCGTGAATGTGATTATTTTGTATCATTCTAGACATTTTTTCTATGTATGTGTACCTATTCCTACAATATCTTAGTGGCCCTTCTAAACTTCTACACCTAAATAAAAAAGAAATTCCTTCATACAAATTTTTAATAGTGCTTATTTATACTTTTAAGATATTATAGATTGTCTAAAACTCAATATCACAGAGAAGACTAAGATACTTTAAGTAATTTTCTTAGGTTGGTGTTGAAATGAAATCTTTATTTTCTTCATGTGTTTTTACAATTCCGAACAGCATATCCAGCTTGTTCGATTTCACAAGTCGTTAATCAACTTCGCCCCGTTGCCCCGAACCAATCTGTATCAGGATAAAAAAATAACAGAAAAAGTATCTAACAGAGTTTTGAAACTACCAATGCCTTTGATATCGAAAGTAAAATTTGTTTGCTCGACGCTTATTCAATTTTACTATATTAGTATGTGTAAAGTCACTCATAATTAGTTAAATCGTAGTTTTAATGAAATAATCTGAAATTTGGATTTCTCCCCATCTTTACTCACAAAAAATAATTATAAAAAGCTTTAGGTTTGTCTACACTGAAATCTTAGTAATAGTACCTAATATAAAATGAGCTATAATATTAAAGTCTATTGAGTTCACTAGAAGACTATAAAGCTTAATGAGAAATTGCAATATTGTGGGCCATGCACTATAACTGCACGATTTACATTGAAATGAAAATATATCGAAATACTATTGAAAGCTTATAATAAAAAGCACTTTTTAATAACGTACCTTACGCTGTGGAATCTATTAAGGCATAGGTTTTACATTTGCATTTAAAATTTATAATTACAGTTTTCATTATTTGTGGACCCTTATAATAGGATTTAGACAGGACAGACAGAAAAGGTGACAATGAATTAGTATAGGCAAAGCGCGGCGCTGAGTTCCGCTAAACACAAAATACCTTTAGAATTTGGCGGAAAATGGGGAACGGAAGCGTCTTAATGGGAACAGTGTGTCTTAACACTTGGTTCCTAGATTACCTCTGCCTACCCTGCTATATATGGAATACAACGTAAAGCTGGCTATAATTGTTAATTTCCAATATGTCTGTCAAAATTTCCATTTCAGTCTTACACTTTGTAAATAAAACATTTTCTAATAAACAGAAAAGGCAAACGCTATAGCGACGTTGTAAGGCGTGGTCTAACAAACCATTAAATCCAGATACATTGCGTTTCCTCCTCGGCGTTATTCTCAGACGAGGCTTTTAGACCCGCTCCCGCTTCCTACTACTTTGTTGCTCCTAATGGACGACTCAATTTTAGTCAGTACAATTTATAACCGAGAACAATGATATGCGCGTCGTTCTAATATAGTGTATAGAATGAATTTTTGATTGTAGTTAATATCAACTATGAGACGTTTTGATATTTAGGAAATAGATGTCCTAGAAAGATAACGTATAACATTTCTATGTTTTTTCATTTTACATAGGCGATAAATACCAATGGAAAAAAATATAGAAAAAAAAATTGAGTCCAGTCGATGTCTTCGCTCTGGTGTCGATGCAAGGCGTGGCATTGAGTTCTGTCACTCACCATGCAATGCCTCCAGAATACGGTAGAAAATGGAGATCGGAGTGACTCAACACTAGGCTCCCTCTGACTATCCTGCTATATAAGCTTGAAGCTGAAAAAAATAGTTTTTTCATTTTGCCACATAAAATGCAAAAACAAAAAAAGATATGTGTTTTGATAATGAATAATAATATTAGGTTGGCGGTAGAGCTTTTGAAATTTTAGTTTATTTGCAAGCTACAGTTTTGATTTTATTACAAAACTAATAACTGAATAGCAGCTAACAGCAGATAATACTTATCAATTAACTTTAAAAAAATCAGCTTCACGTTGTATCCCGCATATAGCCGAGTAGGCAAAGGGAACCTGGTGCTAGAACACTCCCTTTCCCACATTCCGCCGAATGTTTCGAGGACTTGCGTGCCAGAGCGAAGAAATGAAAATACTAATTCACTTCCCCGAGTGAGGATCGAACCGAAGCGTTACAGTCACATCCTTGTTCCACTGCGCCACGACCGGCTCTAGTTTCCTTATTATGAGATATTGATTTCATATTGATTTCATTCTTAGCTTATAATATCCAAACTTGAATCTGTCATCGTCAATATTAATAAAAAATGAGATTCCATTCGTAAAGTTCTTGCCTGCTATCAGCGTCAGCCTTTTATTAAAATATAAGAGGGCGAGTTGAATAAGGCATAACGAGACGACTGAGTTATAATGAAAGGGCGGCTTGAAATCCATCTAATGAATAATAAAAATTGTTAGAAGCAATGAGAGAAAATGGAGTAGAAACTCTAGACAATCTAATGCCTTTGTAAAATATGTAAATTTTACTGTTTACATTTTACATAAAATCTGTTACTTCTTCCTATATTTTTAAGTAGGTATTCAAAAAGTTGATTTCTAAGATTTTTTTATATTACAAAGAATGTAAATATTTAACTAGGTACAGTCATTTTGTTAAATGTTAACTATATTCTGTCTATGTGTTAATAACATACAACGCGACATTGGCGAAGTGATTAGTGCTCAACTGGCACGCTCGAAACGCCATAAATACATGTTTTTTACACCCAGTCCATTTTACGAAAAGTATTTAAAGAACCCACTATCATCCTCATAGTCGTCGAAGTAGCAATTAAATAAATAAAATAACATATAAACAACGCATAAATCTATTAAACAAAACGAACAATATACAAGACTTATAATATAAAAAGTATATTTTCCTAAAGAACCATATAATAACAAGCTTTTGCAATTTGTACACCTACTTTTAACATTCTATAGACACTTGACTAGGTTCTTATATTACTGCAAAACACTCAACCATCATATTTTATTGGACTTTCTGGAAATGCACACTGCAAAAGCCGCTAGGGAGACGGCTGCTTTGTACTTGAACTTACAATGTTTATTGTTAAGTAGATAACGATATTTTTATTAGGTTGTTTTTAAAATTTTCCTATTAATTCGTTGCCTACACTCTGCAATGAATTCAATGACTCTAGAAGTCAGAAGACACTAAGTTTCTTTTGCAATTCTGCTTTACGCGGGATAAAGCAAACAAAGTCCAATATTAAAAAACCTCCATATTAAAAAAACTATGCACATAGAATAAGCCAAGAAAATGTTAGCAATGAGATGCATAATATTCAACATAAACACCGTTGTTCATTAAAAAATAACAAAAAAATACAAATTAATTAAGTAAGCTACGTGTTGTAATTGTAGGTTGCTATGGCGAACGTAACTTTCACGTTGTTTTATCGATAAGAATATATGGCAGGCCTGAGTTTATTATAAAAGTAATAAGGAAATTCCAAGTAGGTACTTCCAAGTAGGATATAAACTTATATAATTGGTTTTAAAATGAAAATTAAAGAGCAACTTATTAATCTTTTTATACGTTAACAAAAATGGAAAACATAATTTTGTCTATAATTGAAATAAAACTTTTTATCACTTAATTTGGAACGAATGGAGACCAAAAAATCCATGCCTGCAAATAATTTCATTTCATCATTTTCAATTGAATTAAAATATATATATGAAATTCAGTTCTGCAGATAGAAATAAAAAAACATTTCATTGTGGTCAGTACATGACAGTGTCCTATCAACTATTCTCAAATGAAGCTTTCACCGTACCCGACAACAAACGGGTCAATTTCCCTGAATAAGTTATCAAATGGAAATGAAACCGCTTTTTATCGTTGTTTTTTTTATTCTACATTAACATGAAATATACATTTAATATTACTTTTAATCAATATTAGTTCACAATATTTTTTTATTAAAAATAAAATAGATTTACAGGAAAGGATTAGATTTTTAGATTTACATGGTCAAGGGATGAGGAGGACCCTCGGGGTAAGATGATAATTTTGCTTTGTTCCGGCGAACTATAAATATATAAAGTATTTTTTTCGGTAGTATTATGTCATTATTAACACCCCCATCTCTCAATCAAACCACAGTAGTGTAGTCGTTTAAAAAAAAAACTTTGTGACTGAGAACTAAAGTCTATGATATTGGTGTTTTGTTTTAGCTGGTTAAATGACTATCATATAGACTTTGCTAGGTTGTAAAATATACGTGTTGAGTCAAGATGTTCACGTAGTAAGTATACAGGGTGATTTCTGTAACTAATTTAACATTATCTTTCGATAACATTCAATCCAGGTCTCCCTTAGAGCACGGACTAAATGAAGCTTCTAAAAATGAAGTCAAGGCAATCAAAAGATACGAGCGTTTATGCATCGTTTTAGCTGCATTATGTATGAAATTTGAAGCACAATCGAAATCTACAGGGCACCTACTTCCCGTAGACGTACAATATTGAATTTTGGCAAGAAATGAGAACTTGCAGTTTTATACTGCCAGTTCTCATTGTATGTATAATTATTATATATACTTATTATTATTAAAATATTACGTCTAGAAAAAAATCGTTACAAACATGTGTAAGTTTGCGAGTGCATACACTCGCAAACTTAGTCTGTCAACTTTTGTAAGTCACATTCCCGTTGACCTACAATCATGAAATTGGTACGGAACTCTTAGACATCCGAGACCGACACACACTTGACAGGTTTTTAAAAAGAGAATTTTATTTAATAATTAAACAATATTTCTAGGATTACAACATTTTAGATAAGCTGATGGGATAATAGCGAGACAAAGATATACCAAGGCGTAGCGTTTCACACTACGATTCCTTTGACGATCCCGTTAATGCGTGCTGCTATTGTCAACCCTTACTTATATAAAAACGCCAAACGCAAGCATAAAAATAATGATATATTTTCTCTATTATACAAAGGCGTATAATAATGACGCAAACTTTTTTGATGATGCTAATATATTACCAAATATTCAAAAGAATTCTAATCCTTTGGCAAATCTCTTGGTCTTACATAAGATAAATTACTATCATTTCACATAAAAATTGCATACCAACTCTAAAAAAAACGCTACATTTTATATTAATATTGGTAAAACAGACCTTGTTTAACAGACGCTGTGACTATGAATTTGATAGAACATAAACATCCTAATTATAACCAACGTAAAGTGGAAAGCGGAGTGCCTCAACACTAGGCTCCCTCTGTAGTGCTGGATACAGCATGAATCTGAAAAAAAATCATAATCATATTGAGCGTAACAAATCTCACTTTCATAGTACTTCAAGAAACTAGGATATGGCTCCATATTAAGTAAGCAGTATAAGAGATCAATAACGTCTCGACCCAAATGAACAGCGGCGAACACTTGCCGCCTAGATGTCTGGCGACCGAGTCAAAACAGCTATGAATATCTTTATGCTAGTATTTTTTGTCTGCGCCCTCGTAACTTAACCAAATTACACAATAGAAGGTCGATGGGGCCACGAGAGTGTATGAATCATCCCATTTTGTAACTCTTTTTTAGCGTTTCCACACTTAGGAAAAAATAATACCTACTTATTAAGAAAACGTATAAAGTTTTACCGTAGCGGGATTTTAGCCCACGCCTTTCAGAAACTTTTGGATTTTATGACTCTTTGGAAATTATTCTTCGTTTAACAACAACTTAATGACGTCGATGTTATGGCCGTTGAGTCGGTATACATAAAAAAAAACTTTTAATAAACCAATCTTGTAACATTGTTTTTTTTAAATTATTTATTATCCACCATTTATAATCAAAATTATTTTTAAAATCCTGAAATAAATTGCGTTGTATGAACATTTACTGAAACATTGTAAATTGTAATTATCCTTAGTTAAGTAAATACTACTGTATAAACGTGCACATGTTATTGTACCGTGAGCTTCATCTATAAATATCTCTACCACCTGTATTTGTTTGTTTTAATTTTGTTTAATAATATAAGGATTACTGTATATTATTATAGTAGATACAATTTAGAGCGCAGGGGCACAAGCCTGTGACTGTAACAGGTTGTGTGTTCAATTCCCACTCCCGAAAATGAAATATTAAATATTTTCATTTCTTCGCTCTGGTATCGAGGTAAAGCACGGTGCAAGCAACACACGCCAAAAAAATATAGTACTTAGTTATACCCATTGAAAATAACAGTAAATTTACATACATATGTACTCGTATGTACATATAATGTGCTATTACATATTAACGTAATCACTCCATTTCGGTCGTTGCACCTTTAACCATATAATTGTATGAAATCCGCAATTAATATTAAAACTGCCATTTGTATTTCATGTTTAGCTGCTTAAATGTACTTTGAATATATTTGATACTAGCGGACCCGGACGCGGCTACGCCTGCTTCAATTATAAGAATATTTATTAAATATATTCATGAAATTATTTGCAATTTTCAATAGAATTAGTAAGAAAATATAAGCTTAAATAATCAAAAAGAATAATAAGTAGAGATATATTATTAGAAAAAATTATCTGAGTCATTGAAGTGAACCAACAAAAGTATTAAAAGTAACTAAAGGATAGGTATTCTTAATATTAGAAAAAGTACCTAAAGTTTTTCGTGCGTGCGTACATAGATATCGACTCTATGAAATAACTAAACATTTCTGTATATTAAACAGGATAATTTTAGCGAGCAATATCAAATAAAATAAGAAGAGAAAAAAAGGGTAGTTTAAATTAATTATAAACAGCAAATAATTACATAAAAATTAACAATAGTTCAAAAATGTATGAATATTTAGAAAACCGTCAATATCATCTGCCCGTTCGCGCCGGTCATACTGCGCCGCCCGTAGGCTAGGTCATTTCGGATCATTGACAACTCCTTAATTATTTATTAGAATGTTATACAGTAAAGTATAATTTCAATATAGATAAAATGCTAAAAGTGACTTATGTTTATTTTCATAAGGATGAATATAAAAATGTCGCGGTAATGGTCGCGTAGCGACGCGACGGTTGTTATTAACATGGCAGAATAAATTACATGTCAAATTAGAAAGTACTTTAAAATATATTAGTTTATATGTGTAATGTAATGTTATATAGCCTATACTTGTTCTGAAGAATGCAGCTTTCATACAAAACAAAAACAAAGTAATAAATCGGATCAGTAGATCCAGAGATCTTAGCGTTCAAACCAACAAACAAACAAACAAACTCTTCCGCTTTATTATATTAGTATAGATATGTTGAAACCAATTTCTGTTCGTGGCTTTCGCATGCACTTCAGAATTGATTCCGTAGATGAAGTGATACTAACATAATCATTTTAATGTAAAAATTAATAGGCCTGAAAAGTTGTGGGAAACCCTGCGGTGATGAGTTAAGAGTGAAGTAATCTAGAGGAACGCAGGATGCCGAATGCTAGTTGGTTTCATGAAGATAGAAAGCCTGTATGATAGACTTCTACTTCAAAAAATTCCAAAAGTAAAATATCCGAAAGAGTCCGGACGGTGAAGTCAAAAACGAGATAAGTTTTATCATGTCCTTATTTACCAAATAAGGAAATATTCATTGAGTCCGTCGTGGCGCAGCGGCACAAGGGTGAGACTGTAACGCGACGGCTGTGGGTTCGATCCCCACTCGAGGAAGTGAAATATTTATTTACGTTTATATCTCCGTGTCTTCGCTCTGGTGTGAGAACGTGGGTAACGGAGTGTCTTAACACTTCCCTCTGCCTACCCTGCTGTGTGCGGTATCTGTAGTATCAGTACTATCAAAAGAGGGACTATCATGACCGACTCGTACAAGAGCCATTGAATGTTATAATCAATTTGAGAGGTCCCAACTGATAAAGTCTACGCCCCGATTAATACCTGCACAAGTCCTTAGTCCGAGAGCTACCAACTTAAGCCCTAAAACCACATTGAAGCCTTTAAGAACAGTTTAGATGTAGGCAATCTAAACAACAAAGTAGTTGATACTGAACATACGATATTTAAGTTTTTATATGAAACGATGTACAGATATAAGTTCATATTGATTTATTTCTATAAAGTACCTACAAATTTTCACTATTCGAAGTTTTTATTTTATTTGTATTGTAAGTTCTCACTTGGTATAAAATATCATATTTTTAGTTACTCGGGAAGTCCTTAACACGACGCGCTTCATTCAAAAAGCAGCAAACACGATGCATAAATGCTTGTATCCCTTAATTGCGTTAACTTGAAAGGACCGTAGACCGGAATATTGGATATTAATTTCCACGCGATCTCGAGATAAATTCATTGGCCTACAATCCTGAAATTGGTAAGGTACCCGTGGTGGCGAATCGTAACTTGCACTTGACCGGTTTTTTCAATACACTTTTATAAATATTAGGATAGTTCACACGGGCGAAGCCGCGCGCAGGCCGCTATTTTTGTAATAAAAATGTTTTACACTGAGCTTTAACAATTATTCATATATTTCAAAAATTTTGACTGAAAAATATTTAATGTTCAATTATTTTGATTATGAGTTGAGTTTCATTAACTAGCTCTAAAATAAAATGTAAGTGAAAAACAGAATGTCTTAACAGAAAGACTTGTCTATCACGCATCATAACAGCAAAATTCGGGCTACCCAAAATTCTGGTATCATTTTTGTGACGGACATTTTATTAATATTGAACGAAAAACGCGTAAACACTAGTTTGTTTATTTTTCATTCAGACAAATTATAAGCTTTACAAATTGAAGCTACGCTTTTAAAAAAAAAACTAGAGGCCAAATAGTTCAAATAAATCATAATACTATTTATATAAGCTATACCAACAACTGAACGCATGAATTAGTTATAGCTTTACATAAAAAAATATAAATATAAAATACAACAATAGATTTCTGAACAGCTATGCGGCCAATTTCGTCGATATTGCAAATTGTAGGCATATTGACAATGGATTTTCGGAACGAGGTCACCCTTTTCTGTGCTCCTAGATTGCCAAGTCACTCCAGCCTTCCCCTAATATTAAGCACTATTACACATCAAATATAAAGAGAAATAAAAATTAAGTTAAGATATGTGAAATGAAATAGTCTATTTTTATAAACAGAAAGAAGAAAGTCTGACTGAGTCTGAGAGTAGGGCAGCTTTGACAAGGGCTTTCGAAATTGTTCCAAAGAGATCAGAAAAGCTTACAAAAGCAATGCACAATAGATCTGAATACAAAGTGGAAGCGACGAATGTGGTTTTATTTTTGCTACTCAACTGCGGATGTGGAAGCGGTATTGTTTAACACTTGTAAAAATATAAAAACTTTTAAATATGTTTTACAGAATTCAAATTCAAATTCAAATTCAAATTCAAATTCAAATTCAAAATATTCTTTATTCAAATAGGCAATTATTATAAGCACTTTTGAATCGTCGAATGAACATATGAACAAAAAGCTACCACCGGTTCGGAAGGCAGTTCTGCTGAGAAGAGCCGGCAAGAAACTCAACAATTGCTCTTTTCAAAATCAATGGTACAATCTATAAACATTAGCTGGCAGCTATCCTGCATTACATTCAATAGACATTAATTGTTTTATAAAAACTAAAACAAATTGTAAAATATGGAACTATGTTGTTATTACATTTTTCATCTAGCATCACGGTGCGCTTTACATACTTTTTTTAAATGATTTTACGCAAAAGCCATCATGGCGCAGGAGTAGAAGGGTGTGACTGTAACGCGACGGTTATGGGTTTGATCCCCACTCGAAGGAATTAATTATTATTTCTTAATTATTTTCATTTCCACACTCTGGCAAAAACCCCGGGACCGTTCGCGCACGAAGACGCCTCGGTGGAAGGCTCGTCTATTGCGGACCATCGCCTTCATACTGGTGGGAACACTAGAAGGAAAAGACATCAGCTGTGTGAAGCTGAATATAATGTAAAAAATATATATGAACCTAACTTTCTTATATATCTTTGCGTGAAACATCCCGTCAATAACGTGTTTTATTATTACAAAAAAATGGCAAAAGCGCTTACATTTAAATAGTTATATATTCTTAACAGGGCAATCGGTGCGATCGATAAAATTAACTAAGCGAGTGGTGCCAATTTGGCCGGTGCCCGTGACCGCGTAGACTAGGGCGTGATCACGCCGCGGCTGTTGTTCGTATCTCTATTTGTCTTAGAAGTAGAACATCATAAATTATTAACTACTTAAACTTAAAACATTTAATACTGTTATAAGTTTCCGTTTTTATTAAATGTTATTTTGTTCAGAATTGTTATTAATAACTTAGGTATACACTACTTTTCTTCCAATTGGTTTCAAACACACATTTTATTACTGAAAGCAGCGTTATAATCTGTTATCTCTTCTAAAAAATTTAATAGTATATCGTTGTAAAGAATATTGTGACTAGCATTGACGTCTGTACTTGTCAAACTAGAGAAATAATAAAAATATTTTATATGTAAACAATTCCTCAAATAATTCGGTCGTCTAGCCCATGTATAAACTCAGTTTATTCTATTTAGAGTTGATAGATATTTTTATCGTATATTTTTTGTTGATGTTAGTTAAAAGTACGCGAAAAGTTGTAAAAGTTTAAATTTTTTATACAATTTATTTAAAATTCTATAATAATTGAATAACAAGTAAAATGAAAAAAACTAATCTATCCGTACCGGGAACAATATAAAGTGGACATATGTATAGTATTTATGATATCTGTGATATTTGACCCCAACAAACATATATAACAACATGTATGAAGCAGCACCGATTTCCGCTTTATGAGACTTATAAAACTTGCCCCACTTCGTCCACCAGGGGGAAGAACTGAAAATAATTATTTCTCTCGTGCAGAGATCAAACCTACGACCATTACGTTAGCAGTATGTCAAGCGCTGTCCCTTTACGCCGTGATAACCTCACACTCAATTTTTTAAAATATTAATTAAACGAAGAGGCCTTTTTGACCTATATTGCAATATGTTGTCTAAATTTAAAATACGCTAGGGAAGCTATAGTACCTAATACTGCAGTTGAAAACGAACATTAATTACCAAGCTTTCAACAGGATAACAGGCCATATTTTATATAAGTTTTCCTTTCTCTATTTCTAATAACATTAATGTTTTCCTTTCTCTATAGATATTTTTTTAGCTTCTGACATTATAATATACGAATAACGTAACCGGGGTTTTTATTACAGCCGGCTTCCAGTTATATTAGTATGGGTTAAGTGCTAGCTACTAAAATGAAATCTTATATTTTTAATATTACATCGCTTTTATCATCAAACTTAATATTTAGTTAGGATTGCAAAAACCCAATCTGCGATTTGTACCAATATGGTATTTGATATACATACTTTTGAAATGTGATAAATCTTTCAAAGTAGGGTACGTAGGGAAATATAGTGTAGTGTAGGACACTGCGTCGTCTGCCCTAATCTGAAATAGCAGTACTCTATCTCATACGTTATATAATCAGAGCAGGAAAATGAATGTTATTCATCGCTCCGAATAGAGAATAAACCAACACCCATCACGCTAAGTCGTACATCGACCCACTGCGCCAGCTTAGATTAATTTATAAAATGAAATAATTCTAACTACTTAGTAGGAAAAAGTCCTTATTTCTTTGATATTTATATATTTTTTATACCATATAAGAAAACGTAAAAACACGTTAACACCTAGTATATGTTACAACAATGATTTCACCCCTATATTAAAAAACTGGTGTATAAAATAACCACGCTTAACTAACCTTTACGAAATGAACTTACTGAACAATTACCGCTAGAAGGCTTTTACCCATAGCGAGTGTTAAAATATGTATGCAGTCTAATCGACCCTTGTAAGTTTACAAACTATATTTGTTGTATGCCGTTTGCTAGTACTGTAAATGTACTCACAAAGCTCTTTTAATGAAATATTATATTTAAATTTTACATTATAAATAACACTTAACGAGTTTGTTATTATATACATAAATATATTTTCCATGTTTGTTACATTTTTTTGTTTTTTGCCTCAAAATATTGTACATATTACGTGACTTAAAAAATATTTGTTAGTCTTGACTGAAGACTGTAAAGGCAGCGGTGGTGGATCAATTTCTATTGGGCTTCGAATTCAGATCACATTTTAAACTATAAATACCTATGAAATTCTATATAAAAGTAACCTCTTGTACGAGTACGGTATTTCAATATATTTTTTAAAAGTTATTTAAGACTTAAATTACACTAGATTTAATGGATATTTTAATATATTTAACATTGTCCAACATTGATTTATACTCTGAAAAGAGATTTTATATAACTGTTATGTTGTAGCCCATTTGTCATTTTCTCTCGTAATTCCAGATCCAATTAACGTCTTCTATTCTCCACTAGTGAAACAAAAGAAAAAACTTTATCCTATACTCATTACCTTTAAATTTTTTAATAATCATATTGAAAGGTCTATAACCAGATTTATTTTCTCTCTCTCTCTCTCTCTCTCGTTATACAACTTTTATACTATTAAATATGTATCATATCGACGGATCTTAACCATTTGCATCCAGACGATATGACGTCCACAAATATGATGTAGCTTTGAAGTTAGTTCTGCATTCATTAATTTAGACGGGATTATTACGAAAATTTCTATCGAATTGAACCGAACCCTCTACAAGGCTTTCGTGGAGTCTTAGATACAATATATAGAGAGCATCCTACCTAGCTTTACACCCTACTCTGTCAGCCAATGATTTCACTGTCTTTTAAATGTGCTAATGCTTCAATCAACATGATAAAAATAAAATGTGAGCCATTGCTTCTAATAAACTATCACGCATTTTTGGAGTCCGCTGCATATCTATTCGCTCATAAAAGCGGAAAAGAATGGAGGGGCGGGGGGAGGTTTGCATGTTGAATGTATTTAAAAACGTATTCCCAATTACTTTTTTTTGGTAAATTAAATTTCTATCCCATTGGGACATATCCCGGATTTACCCTATGCATTCCTTATATTAAAAGAGTTTTTTAATATTCGGCATATTCGTAATAAAATATACCTCGCTTGTATTCTAATACCAATCGAGACACAAAAATATAAGTACATGGGGATAATTAGTGAAAGTTCATTGCCTCTGTCGGACATTTTCATAGGTCAAAGTATGACATTTAGGTGTCCAGTGCTTAGTTGGGATTGATGTGTTCTTTTGCAACTATCCTAACAGTACTTATAATCACTACCTATATTATAAATTCGAAAGTAACTCTGTCAGTCTGTGTGTCTGTCTTTTACGCAATCTGGGCCAAACCGCTAATTTAATTGTGATAAAATACTCACATAGAGATACTTGAGGGTCTCGGGATGAACATAGGAAAATGTTGTTTTTCTCATATTTGTAATATTATCGATATTTACCAATATACTAAAATACTATAAAATTTTACATGCAATTTATTCCGCCATATTAATAACAACCGTCGCTAAGCGACCGTTGCTAGGCAACGATTTGCAAAGTTTATGGTTTGAAAACGTCACCCAAAATTAGCCTGCTTAACGCATCTCTCTATTGAAAACTAAAAAAAAATCATACATATATTTAATAAATATTCGTATAGTTGAAGCGGGCGTAGCCGCGTTCGGGTCCACT
This sequence comes from Heliconius nattereri, assembly GCA_013403645.1. NCBI lineage: Eukaryota > Metazoa > Arthropoda > Insecta > Lepidoptera > Nymphalidae > Heliconius > Heliconius nattereri. The sequence continues at coordinate 7,380,080 of JAAIXI010000234.1, read as the reverse complement.
AGTATCAAATAAAAATAGAATGATTTTTATTTAGTATCTATTCTATACAATATAGTACAGATTATATATTGTTTGATAATTAAAAAGGAGTTGCACAATTAAATTAACTTATATTACTTATATTTATTTAAGTATATGTACATAGATAAACGGAGTGTTTTAACACTAGGTTTTCCAACCTCTGCCTATATGAGGGATAAGAGTGTGAAGCTGATTTTTTATTTTTTTTAAATATAACATTTGTCCTAATCATTTATTTTTAAATACACAAATATAATTACTTAAATGAAAACCGTGCAATTATTTATTCGCCTCTTTTTCACTATAAAGTATGAATAATAACTTTTTAAACCGTCACTTTAAGTATAAAAGGCCGGCACTAAAGAGGCAACATCTTTTGTATTCCAATGTTTTTTAAAAAGACGTCGAGGCACTTAAGAAAATATTTCTGTAAGTGAAAATGCAAACAGATCTCCAGACATTGTTACTAAATAAATATTTCGCTTTTCACTTATTGCTGTAAACAAGATAAGACATTTCCTTTGTTGGCAATACTGTTATTACACTCTAATGCAGCATTTTCCTGATATACTCGTACAATAAGATTTCCCTTTGCAAACAGTAAAATAATATTATTGTTTTTATATTTAAAGAAACAACAAGATTTTTAATATGTTTTAATCTTTATATTGTATATGTTTGTGTTTGTCTTAATAAAATAATAAAAATTAAAAAATTAAAAATAAAATATTTTTTTCAGTTTCACACTGTATCCCGCACACAACAGGGTAGGCAGAAGGAACCTAGTGTTAAGACACTCCGTTCCCCATTTTCCAGCGAATTCTGGAGGCATTGCGTGATGAGTGGCGGAACTACGCAGCGCTCCTCAACACCAGAGCGAAGAAATGGAAATACACATTTAAATAAATATTTCATCTCCTCGAGTGGGGATAGAACCCACAACCAGTCGGTTTTACAGTCACACTTTGTGCCCCAGCGCTACGAAAGAACAGAAAAAAAAAACGGAGAGGTTTAAAAAATGTTTACCTATATTCTATTTTCATCTGTTAACCTAAGCTCTATTCAGGGACTTAGGGGAAATAAAACTACCATCACGCAACATTACGCAAAATGAGTCCGTTCACTTTATGATATCACTCGCATACAACACACATTAGCATAATGTCCAACTTTCTTATAAATATATATACCGAGCTTCCTGTTGACCTCTTTGGGGCTAATATATATTTGAATAACAAAAGCTTTTTCTATTAGGGTGTTTCAAATTTAGGAATTTATTTACAATGGTGTGATGTAAGTGAGATTTCCCCACTGAGGGAATCGAATTTGCAAGCATCGGGTTTTTCGGACAGACGCCGTTCCACTGCGCCGCGATAGTGTTATATAATATAAGGGAAATACATTAATAGATAAGTACGTAATATTATATCGAAGAAAAGCTACAAATACAATACGAGTACAATAAATATAAAATTCTATTTGTGAAGAGCACAAAATACAGACTTGCTCTCTCTCACTCTATAAACAGTTCGTATTTTAAAACTGATTACTTAATATTTCTGTTTATTTCTGTTTTGTTTTTATTAAAGTTATTAAAACATTTAAATTTGACACTAAACAAGGGTTTTCCTTTAAAAAAATACTTTGAGGAAATATAAAAATATAATTTAAGAAACTTTATTACAATATTGAATAATAATGGATTAATCTATTAAAATTTTGTACCTAAGGTTAAGTAAGACACTTCCGTTTTCCACTTTCCGCCGAATTCTGGAAGCATTGCGTGTTGAGTGGCGAAACTCAACGCCGCGCTTTGCCACATTACGAGAAAATATTAAATATTTTCGTTTCTCGTTTACTTGTTTATTAAAAAAGCAGAAAGTATCGAAAACTGAGTATTTTAACACTAGGTGAGAAAAGCGGGAGGGCCTTAAATTATAAATACTTCAATGTTAAATATTTTAGTTCCATGTTCATGTTCCTTTAAATAAACGGTTAAGTTTGTAATATGTAAACATAAATATATTTTTTTTCTCTATGGTTTATGTTTTTGTTATCTTTGTTGGATGAAAGAAGTAAGAAAATTTAGATTTTCTAACTCCGCCACAAAAGTGTCAATAATATAGCTATATGAGGAACATAAACACTTTCCAAGACTTTAATGTTTTATTAAACACAAATTAATATCAAAACTTTTATTTATATTTAAATATCTCTATAATGTATAATGCGTATATGCTGTTACGTAGAACCTACTGACATTTCATTTCATTTTACCACCAGACCAGACTTTGCTTACTATAAGCATGTATGGAATTAATATCTATTGAATGTAATGCAGGATAGCTGCCAGCTAATTGTTTAGGTTGTACCATTGATTTTGAAAAGAGCAACTGTTGAGTTACTTGCCGGCTCTTCTCAGCAGAACTGCCTTCAAAATTCAAAAGTGCTTATAATAATTGCTAATTTGAATAAAGAATATTTTGAATTTGAATTTGAATTTGAATTACTATTTATATAGACAACACGTACCTACGAAAAGCCCCAGCTACCAAAAAGGTCTTATCTTTTAATTATGCATTCAAGTTATGTTCTCAAAATCCAATGTTATATAAACAAGGTGACAGCTTTTCGGCTAAAGTTTATTGAAAATCGTGATAACGAACCAGCTTGTTATAGGTTTTTAATTTTCAACTGCAGTAACAGCTGTGCTGGGGAAAATTGACCTAGATTCAACATTTTGTAAGTAAATAAAGTAACTTAGTTGTTTAACCGTTACAAAGTCCTCTGACCTCTTTTAGCATTTAAGCAGTTAATTGTTTAGGTAACACTTAAAGTTAAATTGCAATTTTGAACGTTTTCCTATATAATGGAAGTTAAAAAGAAAAGAACTTCTGTATTTTAATTTTTCAGCTTCACGCTATATCNAAACTGTGTAAGTACTCACAGAAGAGTAGACTCTCTAGTCCTATCGACCTCAGGACAACGCAGCGCCGGGCAGCACAACACAGCAGGGTGCTACGCAGCTCAGCACAGCGCAGGATGAAGCGGGAACCACAACACTAAAGTATATAACCGACAACGAATATACATAATAAGGGCGTCCGATTGTGCGACCTCATCGGAGCAAGGCCGAACCGGAACGTATAATGGAAGTTAAAAAGAAAAGAACTTCTGTATTTTAATTTTTCAGCTTCACGCTGTATCCCGCACACAGCAGGGTAAACAGAGGGAACCTAGTGTTGGGATAGTACGTTCCCCACTTTTCGCCTAATTCTGAAGGCATTGCGTGTTGAGTGGCAGAAATCAACGCCGCGCTTTGCCTCGACACCAGAGAATATTTCACTTCCTCGAGTGGGGATCGAACCCACAGCCGTCGCGTTACAGTCACACCCTTGGGCCGCTGCGCCACAAAGCAATTAAAATGTTTAATAAACGAAATGTATGAAATGTTCCAATGACAATGACCTTGAATTTTTTCATAGATTACGCAGCCTGACCTCTCAATTATTAGAATATAGAAGATGCTAAAAATAAACAAGTTAATTTGCTACATCTTCTTCATATACTCATTTAAAGTATATTTATAAATCGCGTCGATAGCTTTTTCATAGTTTGTACCGTTTTTCATTTTATTATAATGATATATTAAATGAAATTATAATATTTTCTTAACAATTTTAGTCGTCGGAACTAAGTATTTTCAAAAGGTAATGCGTCAGACCACCTCCCCAAAACTTGGGCAATTCATTCTATCTCGTTGTAAAGCCTTGAGAATAAAACGCTTTCAACAAACTTTTGTCGTAAAGCAAGAAGTTCGTTTTAATAGACATTAGTTATTGTTATCAAGATATAAAAAGATATAACATTTTATACCTAAAATTTGTTTTTTTTACATACAGCATATATAACAGAACCACGAGAAATATGGAAATACAAATTAAATATTGAATATTTTCATTTATTAGCTCTGGGAATGAGGTCAAGCGTGGCGTTAAACTCCAATCAACGCATTAAGCCAGAAAATTAAATATTTTATTTTACAATAAAATTTGAACTTATTATTCTATTATTAATATTCTTAAATGACTTCAAAAACTTTTATGTTGTTTTCTTAAAAACCTAATATGTCGTCTTAATTTTACAAATGCAGACTTACATGTTCAAAAATTCATATTATCATGTTAAAAAGTATTACCTAGATAAATCGATGTATATTTCTATTTTAATATAATAAATAACCTTCGTGTCTATAAGTTGACCAATCTTTGTAAGTGGAGTTTGTAATTTTTATTACTTATTGAAGAGTCATTTCATAAAAAATTATAAATAGTTCACATTATTATTCATCAAGTGATAAAAAAGTTCAATAATAAGTTTATTACAAAAGCATTAAACAAGTACCTAATATATTTTAGTACTAAAACTTTAATTAATTATTAAGACATTGGTGAAATCTCATTTTATATTATAAAGCACGACCTTCATAAAGCACTCGGGCGGAAAAAAGTGAGCGGAGTGTCCTAACAACAGGATAACTAAATACCATGTGCGATAAAGCGCAAAGGTAGTGTATATATATATATATATATATCACTGAATATATGATAAACATATATGATAAATAAATATATTTATCATATATGTTTATGATATATATATATATATATATATATATATACATATATGATAAATATATTTATCATATACTCGTATGTATATATGTGATGACATTTTATGATCTGTAAAAATTTCATTATAATATCTGTATAATATTGCACTTATTTTGTAATAATTAAGATATTCACTAAAACAAATTAAATGTCTTGTAATAATAATTTCTGTAGCGTACTTTCTTATAAAAAGAGTAGGAAATTGTGAATGTAGCAGTCCTTAAGTGTTACACGAACAAAAAGCTTAATCTTTGTTATTTTTTACATGTTATATATATGAAATTAAAAACTTTAGGCATTGCGCAAAATATTAAATTAGCGTGAATTTTCCTTAGCTCCGGTATAAAAGCCATCTTTGAAAGTTCATTCCGTTGTAGGCTCATATGCTTTATATTTACACATAATAATTGGAGCGTATCCTTCTGTTCGCAATTTTCCTTGCGATATTGACGTTGTTATTATAGTACGTGACGAATATAGAATTTTTTTAAGTCGTAGAGATTGATTTCTTTTTTCTTTATATCCTAAAATATATACATTTTATGAGGCCAATTTTCAGATGCGTGTACAAGCGTGTGACTTTAAACGTGTCAGGTTGTAGATTCGATTCCCACTTGAGAATATGAAATATTTATTTAAACGTACATTTTCATTTCTCCGCGCTAGTGTCAAAGCAAAACACGGCGTTGAGTTCCACTACTCAACATGCATTGCCTTCAGAATTCGACGGAAAATCGAAACGGAAATTCTCAAATATAAAATACAATACAGTATGGGGCTGATAATATATTTTGTTTGGTTTTTATATACACACAAGTTAAAATATAAAAATATATTTTTCTTCTAAATTGATAGAAATTCAATTACATTTTTATTTTAGATATTATTTTTACTAGCAATCCAACTGAATGCATAAGTTACGTTTCATTTGTATTCGATAGGCGATGTGAAGAATTGATTGATTTTATGGGAAACTTCACATATGTTCATAGTACCTGACCTAGGCTATCATATACTAGCTTTTTTAAATGAATTATAAAGCAGTTAGAAGAATCCGTATTAGAAATTGAAAATTTTATTTCTTTAATACAAAGAACTGTATTAGTTTTCCCTTATATGATTGGCACATAATAAAAATGTGAGGCGACTTCATATATTTCAGACCTTTAAATGTCGCCTTAGCAAAAGATCAGTAAGGTGGGTAATTTTTAACAATTTTAAAGTGTTATTCCACACCTAGGAAACAAAAATACTTTTTAAAAAACATAAGAACAAAACCAAAGAAAATGCAAAAAGAGAATTTATGTGTATAGATAACTATAACTACTAAATTAATCGACCATTGTTTTCCTTAAATACAGTTAAAGAATAGTAAATAAAAAGAAGCGGGCGAAGCCGAGCGGACCGCTAGTTTTCCATAAATTTTTAACACAAATATCTAACTGTAGCTACATAATTGTTCTATTATAAACACAATTGAAAATATTGTAAATGTTGTAAATATTGTAAAATAAAAATATTGTATATTATTAGGCCTATACAAAACGTAAAGCAAATATTTTAAAGAGGCATAACAAAAGAATTGTCACTGAACTGTAATTAATTAAGGTGTGAAAATAGCACATATTTCACAAATTTTCCTCTTTAAAAGCTGGCGGCCTTATAACACTCCACGTAGCTCGGCTGAGTAATTATTTAATATTCTACGTGTTGCGAATTTGGGGTGGATTATCAAACTTTAGTTCAAAGAGAAGGTGTCGCCAAAGTACCTGCAATTAGCACGTAAAAACGAATTAAAAAACAAATATTTCGCGCTAAATTGTTTGCTATTTTTAACTTTAAAATATTTAACTGAACTACGATTTGGTGTGTCGTATTATATTAACTTTTTAATGTGTCGAGTTGAATTTTACATATGGAGATAAGATAAACAATAATATAAGCTTAATATATAATGGCGGAACCCAACACCGCGCTTTGCCTCGTTACCAGAACGAGAAAATGAAAATATTAAATATTTCATTTCTTCGAGTGGGAATCGAACTCACGACCTGCGCGTTTCCACTCGCGTTTAGTCCCAATAAGTATTAACATATTAATTTAGCTGGTACAATGTATGTGAATAAACATTTTAGTAAGGCCAAACAGCAATTATATTGGTATATTGATAGTTATTCTGATGTGAAGTAACTCCTCTGTCCTGGGACGTCGGGCTATTTCTGATGCAGCCGTTGAGTGATCTTCAATCTACCAGCAAATGGCATATTCATTGTTAAATAGCCAATTTATAAATATCTTCGACTATACACTACTTTTAGCTGAGAACAACCAAATAGGTACTCTACAGTCTATAGATCACTTTACAGAACTAGTGTCATCGTGTTAAGAGCTCTTCAAAGAGTAGATAAGAGACTTGATTAAGTACACCTCTATGGTCTATCTCGAGATGAAAACTCCATTAAACTGTTAAATATTTTACTAAGGTTCCCTATTAACATTTTGTGTCTCATAATTACAGCCTCTATGTATTTATTACTATAACAGCTATACTAATATCATATTAATATTATATTTTTTATATATTACATAAATAAAAATATAAATAAATATTTATAATTTAAGTTTACAATTCTAGCCAAGGTTCATAATTCTAGATCCACGGGAAGTACGCTACAAGTTTTGATAACAGAGTGATCCTATAAAGGTTTGTTTTTTTTTGTTTTGAGGTACGTACCCGAAAAAAGAAGAAACCAAATGAATTAATAATATAAATGTAAAATTATATCTAACGTTATATTAAAGCCTTCATAGCGATAATATACTAAACTTCTAATCAATTATCTTAAAAAACAATACACCACGGCTTAAGGGCAAGAGGAGCCCACTCGCATAGAACAGTGCAACCTTCAGGTATATTTATCTGGCTTACTGTAATAAGCTTATTTCTATTACATTATCTATGTGCAACCCTACTTGACCCGCCTAAGCATGGCGTAACTTGCAAGTCGGAATCCTTATAGAACTTACGTAGTCATGGTTTTATCTTATGTTCCAGGAAAACTCAACATTTTCTCTTCTAATTTAATTATTTGAGTGACATTTATTATTATAGGTAAAAATATTCCTTACAGTGTTTAGGTTGTCAACTCCTGTCCTGTCCTGAGTTTTATTCATAAATATAAATTAATTAATTCATTAACTTTATCCGTGAGACTTGTGGTACGAATCCAATAGCTATACGACAAGAATGATTTTTATTATAGTTTTGTATTAAATTGTTAAGTGAAAAGAAACATCTTATTTTCATTTAGTATGAATAATTTACATGATTGTTTTCTTAAGCACAACGCAAAAACGAATTATTTAAAATTGTGCGCTGTAAAATATAATATGCTTAGATTTGTTAATTATTTACAATTAACTAAACTTAACGTTGCCCAGGACAAAATTCCGACCAGTTTCATTCCAGTTACAACGTCACTGAAAGATCCCTACTAAGTGCAATTTCATGTAACACGTACATTTTATAGTTGCATTCATTTTATTTATTCTTTCTATATAGGTCATTTACTTTTCGTAGAGTACCTATACTAAAATAAGTTTTTATATTCGGGATTATTTTGATTTTTTTTTCCCACACCTCCCATCTCCTCAACGACAACTTCCATATTGTTAACTTCTTCAATAAAAATGTTATTCAGATTTTTTTCTGGTCATATGTATTTTATGTAATGTAATATTTATTATTCTAAATGAACTTATAATAATATAATTTCCGACTCTGCTATACAATCAAGAATCTGTATATAGTATAACAGTAAACATGGTTGAATTTCTTAACCCCTGTAGGAAGTTTCCTATATACGTTCCAGTGGATTCCCAGACTTCATTACATTGAGCCTGCCTCAAGGGAGCAATATCCAGCAACTGGTGAGAGAATTTAGAGTGAATTGTTGCATATTGTATATACAATGTAGGTATTTTGCGAAGACGATTTCATATACGTAAGGTATTCCAAATACATATTTACTCATGGATATATCTACATAGAAATTAAAAATATTTTTATTTTGCAAGTTTACTATATATTATTTTCTATCAGTCGTGACGCAGAGTCGCGAGTTCGATTCCCATTCGAGGAAATAAAATATACAATATTTTCATTTCTTCGCTCTAATGTCGCGGTAAAACGGCGTTGAGATACACTACACAACTCACGCCAATGCCTCCAGGATTCGGCAGAAACTGGAGTGTTTGAACACAAAGCTTCCTCTGCCTACCCTGTCTACAGCATAAACACAAGGAAATTTATAAACGTAACTAAGAAAAAATATTTACGATGACAATAAACTTGAATATCAAAAGTAATAATAAAACTGTATCGTAATAAAACATCACTATTTTTCTAAATAGTTTTATACGTTCTTTAACATTGCTAAAAACAATAAAAAGTATTCTACAGCTTTAGGACCAATAGAACATGAGCACGATATTTCAGTTGCGTTGATATTAATAATATTATTTTTTTATTGGGTATAGGTAAATATAACGCAAATGTAACGCAAATGTAACGCAAATGCAGTGCGCTATTCATGCTCATCACATTTAAATGTAAAGTAAATGTGTAATTACATGTCCAATATCATTACTAATTTTATTATTTCAATTTTGTTTTTAGTATAGTGTACAATTAAAAAGCACAAGCACAGAATAAATAAAACAATAAATAAAATAACTAGCAATATGTTTTTTAAAAAACTTACAACTTTACCAAATTTTCTTTATCGGAAAAGAGAAAATAAGCTAAGATAATTTACATTTAATTTATTTACGTTTATATTTTCATTTCTTCGCTCTGTTGTCGAGGCGAGGCGTTGAGTTGTGCCACTCAACACGCAATGCCTCCAGAATTCGGCAGAAAGTGGGGAACGGAGTGTCTTCCCTTTGCCTACCCTGTTGAGTGCGGGATGATGATGATAAAAAAACATGTTTTCAGTACAAGGCTTCTAACGGCTAACGTTAATCCATATGTAATGCTAATATTAAAATGTATTTAACTTGAAGGATAGCAATATCTCACACAGGTGTACATTATATTTTTATACATATTTATTTTTCTATTTTTATTTTAATTATTTTCATTATTTAAAAAATTAAATACATTCTGAATACGTTAACACAATGTAAAACATAACAACCTTCTATTTAAATATTTTTAGAAGTTAAATCTTAACATTTGAAATAAATTGCTTTGCTACAGTTTCAGTAACGTGAAATGAATTTTCAATGAGAATACGTACTGCACGCAGAAATGAAGAATGATAAATATACCAACTCTCGATAATGTGTGTTTATAGACAACTTGCGTAAAATGTAGATGGATATTTTAAAATCAAAAGTCATTGTATTAAACAAAGTCAGTGTTTATTGTCATCGCGGTCTTAAAAGACGAAATTTGTATTTATAGACATACGTACATAATGTTTATTTTCATATAAGCTACATAACTTACCTTCACGCTTTATCCCTAGCAGGGTAGTCAAAGAGAACGGAGCGCCAAGCGCTACGGTCTCTATACACCTCTTTCACCTCGTCCACTGTCATCAACCTTTTCATACATGCCCTTGGGTTGTCCCTTGGGGGTCCTCATGCTTAAGATACATATTCAATTTTATAATATATTTCTAAAATTTACATCGTTTCACGTTGCTTATTCGTATAACAAATTACGTATTAACTTTCAAAACGGCCGAAAAGATATTATATATAATTGATATAATTTACGTCAATTGATCAAAAAGTATTTATGAAGTGAAAACAGAAAAACCGCGCTTACTTGCCTGCGAATGATGAAAATTCACAGATGCTTAATGAAAGCAAAAATATGACTTTGAAAAGCGTGAAGCGAGCCAAGTAGCTCTCATTAGACAAATGGCAAGAACAACTGTCGACAAAATTTTCTGGTGTTCTTAACTAACACAGCCAAATGATTTTGTTACAGTACTCGTATTTATTGTTTTACAAATGTAATTTTTATTTGATTTTTGTTAACAATGATAAAAAAATATTTTGAATTATTGATAACAATTATGAAAAACTATTACTTATCGTTTATACTTTCGTAGTATTATAACAAAAACAAAGATAATATAGGCAAAGTTAATTATGTTCAACTTACACATCTAAAAGCCATAAATTTCAATACATAATTCATTTCCTCGAGTGGGGATGGAACTCACAACCGTCTCGTTACAGTCACACTTTGTTCTCCTGCGCTACGCCTGGCCTCAATATTATATTAATTAAATAACATATAAAATTATATTATATACAGTAAATCAAAAGATAATTATAGAAAAATCAAAACCATTTGATGCGGCGAAAGCTCTGTGCTCTTTTTATTCTAACAACGCGGAGAAATTACACTATGGTTTAAACCAAAACCTACAAAATGTATATATAAATATCAATGACGTATTACGTACAAAATAATATAAGCCTATATATAATATAAATATTATTATCAGGATTATTAAACTTCTGATCTAAATTAGAGTAAATTGTTATATTGTATGTAACGGCGGCGATACTATTGAAGTTTGTAATATCTTAAATGACCATACCTACTAGAGCTCGTCACGTTCGATACGTCAGTATTATTTATGGCTTCATACAATGTCTTATGAACTGAAAGCCGTGAGAAACGTGAAAAGAGTTCTAAATGCTCTATCTGAAAACGTGAATAAAGTTATTGAAAGTAAATTTTTAATTTATATAATCTATATATAGCCATACAATCTCTGTAATATACTTTAGACGTGAAACCAATTTTAAACTATTTTCATATTTATTTTTGTATTTCATATTAATTAAATGAAACCACAAGTTAGTTCGTTATTTCTTAAGTGCTATAGAAGTCATATTCAACAAATATTTACTCACAAATTGTTTGGTCGCCTAAAAGTGCTCTTATTCACACGAGCTCAATTAAATTTCACCCAGTTGTGAGTCTTCTGCTTCATAGGGAGGAGGAGCATTCCTATAGTGTGGGTAATAGTTGGCATCGTTCCCCATTTCATGCATAACCAGGTCCTTATAAAGTTGGCTGGCGTTCAGTTCGTCTTGCCTTCACTTTTACAGCAATTATTAAATGTCTTCAGTGTTGATAGCATTGTTTATTGAAGCTACTTTTCATTTTATTTCATAACTTCGAATAGTAAGTTGTGTGCTTTCTATAATCACATTGCATTAGGTGAAGAGTGGCGGAACTCAACACCGAGCTTTTACCATGGCAAAGCAAAGAGCAAAGAAATGAAAATATTAAGAAATAATTATATATTCCCTCGAGAAATGATCGAACCCACAGCCGTCGCGTTACAATTACACCCTTGTGTGCGCTACGAGAGAGAGAAATCCCAAATACTTTCTAAGAGGCAAAAATGTTTTGTGTCCTAAGTATCTACTTCATTTTTAGAAGAAAAAAGAAAGCATTAGATCGTTGTCATTATATTGGTCAAATTAACAAAAATAAAGTACTTTTTGTCATTTTTTCCGTCCAGTTTTTGCTAATATAATCACACTCCACAGAGGATTTACTACGGCGGCCCTAATTTGATCGGGGAATTGTTTTTGTTAATTAAAAACAAGAGCGGTACAGCAGTTGCATAAACAAATTGTGTTTCCATGTTTTTGCTCAAATAAAGAATGTAAAATATTACTTACAATTGTGAAATATACGCTTTCTACTTTTGAAATGTGTAAATACTCGTACGGATATTTCTAATGAAATACACATATGCGTATTTTCGTCGTATCTTCTATACAAATGAAATTTTAATATTTCATCACTTCGTTTTATAATTTTTGGTATTAATTCAAAAAATATTTTATTATTTAATAATAACGCATTTTATATAAAAAATAATTTAGTATTTATGAAAATTTTAAAAGGACATATTTTTTACTTTGGTAACGACTTATGAATAATAATCAAAATGTATAATTTTTATATTATAAACACAGAGCGGACTATTAAATTATATATATAAAACTTCAATGGTGAACGGATAAATTAATATCTCATTTATACTTTGGTATTACATTTATATTAAGTTGAAATGTTAAGATAAAAAAAATATTATATTTCAATAAGTTTCATTTATTTCAATGATACTTGGACAAACTACTGTAACATTAATAAAAAAGATGGATCTAAGGAAATAAATTTGCTCTAAAGCTCTAAAGCTTGTTATAAATATAAAATACTTGCAAATTTGAAATATGATATAGGAAAAATAACACTACATTATAACTTACATAAGTTAGTAAAAATAAGATACTTATTACTAATGTAAGATTTGGAAATAAAGATAGAATGGAAATTATATAATTATATTATTATATGTATTGCCCAAGTCGTAAGCAAATCTTATTAGTCTAGCATTCTTGTTTATTTGTCGATGGTCGTCAATTTAAGATACAGATAATATAGACTGCATACAACTTACAGTTAACCGACACCAAATCTGTTTATATGAAAAAACTTCATTAAAATATTGTTTGAGGATAACTTAACTAAAATAATTTAAGATGATTATCTAGAGAGAATATTTTTGGATTAATATTTAAAATATTCTATTACAGATTCCTTTAAGTACATTATGTGGTGGCGGCGGACAAAGGCGGCGCGAGCAAGTTGAGCGTCTCTCCACATGCCGACAATACTCTGCAGTCAGCAGAAAGGTAATAATAACAAGAAATAACACTAAACGATTACAAATGAAACATGAAATAGTTATTACTATACACTACATATACACGTTGCGGGTTCGATTCCCTCTCGAAGAAATGAAATATTTAATTATTTTTTTTTCACTATTTTGTCGAGGCAAAACGGGGCGTTGAATTCTGAAAAACGGGGCGTTAAAATCAGGCAATGCTTCTAGAATAGGGCGATAAGTGGCGAGCGAAATATTTTAACACTACTAGGTTTCCTCTGTCCTTCCTGCATGCGGGATACAGCGTGAAACTGAAAAAAAAATGTTTGAATTGTTATTCTGAAACTCTGAATTAAATAATAGATGTTCCACTGAGAAAATGTTATAATATAAAACAATAAAAATAATAGGTCATAGATGTGGATCTCCCTCGTATAACATACTTTTATCATTTAATATTTATAGCTTCACCCATTTATATAAGACTGTATGTTCATTTTTTATAAACTCTATTATTCTAGTAAAATAAGGGAAGGCTCGAAGTATCCCTTCAGAAATATGATTTGAAATAGCATCGTTGTTAAGTATCTTGCTATTGAGGCCAAGAGAACTTTATACAAGTTTTGGAGTATATGCTTAGCTGATAATAGTGAAATTGGATTAAGTGTCGCAAAACATGATGATATATGGGAAAAACTTTATATGTATACAAAAATCTCTTTATAAATACGCAAATTTAATGACAGAATACAATTATAGTTAAAATCCTATAAACAACTAAAGTAGTAAGTAGGTAAAAATATTAAACTTTTTAGGATTAAATAAAATAATAAATTTGAAATAGTTTTAGACTTATCCGACATATCGTTCCATAATTCAAATACGATCGAACCCTATACGTATTTCTCCGTACGTACGTAATACATTGGTAGAGCCTTCGTAAAGGCGCTCGTCTTAATCTCATATAGGTTGCGTTGTGTTCATACAATCCCACGGGGCTCAAAGGAATCATCATATTGCATTCCCACCAACCCAAGCGTCCATTAACTTATATACTACATACTTGTATATATACAAGACGCAAAAGACCGTGCAAAGTGGAGTAGGTTGAGCAGGAAGGCAGACCCTGGTAACAGCCGGAATTAATGCCAGGAAGAAGAAGAAGAAGACTCGTATATATACAATGTTACAGAAATAACAAAGCCAATAAGTTAAGTTACAAGCGAATGCTGTTTTCAATATAGACCGAGAGATGCCGAAACGGACAGCAAATTGATCTTATAAGGGTTGTATTCTTAAATTTTAATGTACGGAACCCTAAAAATAACAACATATATAACGCTGATAAATAATATACTTATCACTATTTTTATATTATATACATAATTATATACCGTAATCGCACGACATCCACTGTTATTTCACGCTAATAATTTTATTGAAAAAAGTGATTGACGTCAGAACTCATAATATACGAAATGTAGGTCATGTATTTAATTCCAGGCTGTCAGAAAAAATCATGTTGCGACGCGGCCTCGCAACACGTCAGTCCGGCCGGTGTATTTGCATGTCTTACAACTTTTATTAGTTCAGGATCGTACATTAATATAAGAATCGATATCAGGAAACATATTGTACTTTTATATTATATTAATTTAATATCGCTCATCCTCATTTTCCGTAGGGTTTTGACACATTTTTTTATGATTTCCGTTTTAAATAGCTCTAAGTCCAATGCCAATCGTGGCGCAGTGGCACAAAGTGTGTCTGTAAAACCGACTGGGTGGGTTCGATCCCCATTCGAGGAGATGAATTATATATTTATTTCCATTTCTTATCTCCATTTCTTCGCTCTGAGTTGAGTTGAGTTCTGCTACTCAACACACTCAACACACTCCAGAATTAGGCGGGAAGTGGGAAACACTCCGTTCCCTACTTAACCCTAGATTGCCTCTGCCTACCCTACTGTGTGCGGAATACAGAGTGAACCTGAAAAAAAAATAAAGAAAAAAAACTGAAAATTAGGTATAATTACGTAGGTGTTTTACCTGTGTGCATATCACTATAAACTTGTGCGAGGGAAAAAAACATTATAAACTTATGTTTGTGGTTCATTTTATACAAATGAGTGCAAATGACAACTTAAGTTTGTCAACTTTTTTAAATTGTACTTCCCGTTGACTAAATCCTGAAATTAGACTGAATCCTTCGCTGAGCGACTCCGACGCGCACTTGACAGCTCTTTTTCAGAAACAATCCCCTATTTAATGTAGCCTGTAAAAAAAAGACTGCCTTTGCATGCATTTTTTTAAATACTGTTATATTGTTTCATAAAATTCATATTTTATTCCCGTCCAATTAAGTACCTACATTATTTGTTAATCTACTTATTCTGTTCTGTTCCACCATTTACAAGTAATTTTTTTGTACAGATGTCCTAATATGGGTTGGTCATGCGTGGTGGCACGCGCCGTGGCTTTTCTCCTCATGCTCAGCAGAGCATCAGCGCTTACGTCCGACATGTAAGTATATTTGTTTTAAAAAATCAACATAATAATTATCCATATTTTATATTTAACATATATTTTATAATAGTATATGTCGCAGCAACCCTTATTATGGGTATATAATTATATTGTCGATATACTTATTTCAATTCCTTTTACAAACAATGATTTCATTGTAATGTAGTTAAATGTTTAATTATGTTTTTAAATATTACATTGAATTTAGAAATAAAATAAGAGTGAATAAAATACTGTGAATATTAAATTATAAATTAATAGTTTTGTATTTGTCACCTACCGATCATGCTACTCTAGGCGCATCATCGCTTGTCATAGACTGACATAGTCAACGTTTATAAAGGGCCGCGCGGGCATTGCACTACAATAAAAATAAAACCTTGGAGAAGCAAAAGTTGCCCGGCACAGTGCCACCGCTGCCAAGGCTTTCGGCACTCTAGCTATGGGTGCCATCGGCGCTTGGCTTGCGTGCGGTGCCGCGAAGAGCACCCTACACGCGACTGCCCACGGCCTCTGAAGGTACCAGCCACATGCATCGATTGCATGTGGCATCCCGCAAATCACTCAGCATGCTCGCAATACAGAAAAGAATTGCGTAACAAGAGGGCTGACACCGTCGCCCTGACTCAGCTGGCACCACACCGGCGTACCAGGACCTCCATTCCATTAGCCCCAACATGGTCGCCAGAGACACACAGGCGAACTCATTATATTATATTATATTAGCACTACTCGTGCTCCGCAGGCTAACCTCGACTATCTTAATTATAAATGTGGTTAAGACCTATTTATGGTTATTTACTTGGAGTTGAGGCTCTGGTGTCACATCCAGAGGATGTCCTGACTAATATCTGTCCGATATTTGTTTGTGGGCACATACGGGTACGCGACCCCGGATCCTCGAGCCGCCACTCTTATATCCTCATCCAGTCCGTAAAAATGGTGTCCTCCCCCCCTCTCCTCTTTTCCTTAGCTCCCTCCTACTTTAACCTATCCTTCCTTCTATTTTCCCTCCCCTCGGTTTTTCCCCACAAGGGGATTTGGAGGTCAGACGGCAGTCGCTGCGACAAGTGGGCAAGGGCTACCGTGTCATGTACGGGCACGGCTAAAGATGTTAGTACCCAGACGGAAACTCCGCTTTGCAACGTAGAATATTGGCTCTCTGACCAGACGATGCAGGGAACTCGCAGATGTACTCATGAGACGTCGGGTCCAATGTGCTTTCCTCCAGTAAACACGCTGTAAGGGCAATAAGTCTCGTAACATCGGACAGGCTTACCGGCTTATATACACTGGATCACCTTCAGGTAGAAACGGTGTGGCGGTAGTGCTTTCTGAAGAGCTTCCGAATGGGTTCCTTGAAGTTGACCGTCGCTCCGACCGCTTGATGCGGGTGAGGGTACTGATTGAGGGCGTTACCACAAACTTAATCAGTGCCTATGCTCCTCTGGCGGGATGTAGCGCGGCCAAAAAGGAGACATTTTGGGAGTAGTATGAAGGGGTTCTACTTGCTGTACCGTCTACCGAAGTGGCCTTAGTTGGGGGGGACTTGAACGGTCACGTTGGTGAGGCTGCTGAGCCGTATGAACGTGTTCACGGGGGTTTTGGGCACGGTCTTCGCAATGCAGAGGGAGAAAACATTCTGAGAACCTGTATTGCGTCTGATCTGGCCGTCGTGAATACGTTCTTCCAAAAGAATTCTCAGCACCTTATCACGTATAAGAGCGGGTCCCACTCAACTCAAATAGACTACTTATTGACCAGACGGTGTCATATGGGCAGGGTAACTAACTGTAAGGTCATTCCAGGCGAAAGCCTAACGGCCCAACATCGTCTTCTTGTCATGGACTTTAACGTCACTCCGAAGAAGAAAGTAGCCGAGAAACGTAGGCCTCGGATCAAGTGGTGGTTGCTGAATGGACCGATGCAGACCGACTTCCTGGCAGAGGTGAAAAGTCACGATCTTTCGACTAACACCGAGACTGCTCAGGATGCTTGGGATCGGGCTCAGTCGGCAATCATTGCGGCGGGCAGGCGAGTTCTTGGCCTTTCTAGGGGAGGACGTGTCATCGACAAGGAGACATGGTGGTGGAATGACGAGGTGCAGGAAGTGACTCGTGAAAAGAAGGCTGCCTTTAAGAAGTGGCAGGAATCCAACTCTCCTGAAGACAGACTGGAGTACACAGTAGCTAAACGTGCCTGTAAAAGAGCTGTAGCCAGAGCCCGCAGTGAAAGTTTGTCACCATTGTATGATAAACTTGAAACTGTGGAGGGGCAGAAGCTCATTTACAAACTGGCACGTTCCCGGGATAAAGTGACGCAAGATATCGCAAAATGTCTTTGCGTCAAAGATTCCCAGGGCACGCTGCTCTGTAGTCATGCCTCTGTGAAGGAGAGGTGGAGAAGCTACTTCCAGGAGTTGCTGAATACTCAGCACCCATGCAGTCTTCATCACGACCCACCGCCTAACCTCGGACTTATTGCCCCAATAACCCTTGACGAAACACGTAATTGCCTTCGACGCATGAAGAACGGAAAAGCGGTGGGACCTGACGACATTCCGATCGAAGCGTGGAAATCGTTGGGCTCTCTTGGTGTGCTCATGCTTACTGACCTTTTTAACCATATCTTGAACACTGGTAAGATGCCGCATCAGTGGCGGCTTAGCTTTATTACCCCTATTTACAAGGGAAGGGGCAGTGTTCAAGATTGTGGTAGTTATAGGGGCATTAAGCTTATGAGTCATACCATGAAGCTCTTCGAGCGCATGATCGACTTCAGGCTCCGCCGAGAGTGTACTGTCTCTGAGTCTCAATATGGATTTCAGCCAGGATCGGGCACCATGGACGCCATTTTCGCCCTCAGAACTTTGATGGAGGCATACAGGGAAAAAAGGAGAGCTCTGCACGTGGCCTTTTTAGATCTGCAGAAGGCCTTTGACTGTGTGCCTCGTCAGTGTATCTGGTGGGCATTGCGATCCAAAGGGATCCCTGAGGCCTATATTGAGATTATCAGAGGCATGTACCACGATTCCGCTTCTATGGTTAGGACTGCTGTTGGCGACACTAGACCCTTCCCGATTACAGTGGGGGTTCACCAGGGCTCGGCTCTTAGTCCGTTCTTGTTCAATGTAGTGCTCGATACTGTCTCGGCTCACATCCAGGACCAGCCTCCATGGCTGATGATGTATGCCGACGACATAGCACTCATTGCCGAGAACCGACTGACGCTGGAGCGTAAAGTGAACCTCTGGAAGGGTACGCTTGAGAACGGCGGCCTTAAACTAAATGTGTCGAAGACAGAGTACATGGCCTGCGGGAGCCGGGACTCGAGCACCATCCTTATAGGTCCTGAACCAGCCGTTAAGTCGGAGAAGTTCAGGTACCTTGGATCCGTTATGCACGAGTCTGGAGGCATCGACCACGATGTCCATGGCCGGATAAGCGCTGCCTGGGCCAAATGGCGGGAGGTCACTGGTGTGGTCTGCGACCGCAGAATACCGCCCAAGCTCAAGGGGCTGATATACAAGAGCATCGTCCGACCGGTTCTTTTATATGGCAGCGAATGTTGGCCAGCACTATCTCGGCACACTCAGGAGCTTCACGTCACGGAAATGAAGATGCTGAGGTGGATGTGCGGCGTAACGCGGTCTAACTGCAACCGCAACACATTCATTCGAGGTAGTCGGGTCCGTGACGTAGCGGATAAGCTCCAAGAGCGTCGTTTGAGATGGTTTGGCCACATTACGCGCCGGCCTAAGAACTATGTCGGACGCAAGTGCCTTGCTATACCAGTTCCTGGGGCGCGACCTCCCGGACGCCCAAGGAAGCGCTGGTTGGATGTCGTGATGCAGGACATGAGAGCCAATGGTCTAACCACTGAGGACGCTAACGATCGTGCAAAGTGGAGTAGGTTGAGCAGGAAGGCAGACCCTGGTAATAGCCGAGATAAATGCCAGGAAGGAGAAGTTGAGGCTCTGGTGTGATCAGATGCGCTACTCGTGCTCTGCCACATAACCTCGACCATTCGGATAATTGATTATGTAGTTAATCAATTATTATTGTAATTATAAATGTAGTTAAGACTTATTTATAATTATCTACTTGAAGTCGGGACTCTGGTGTGGTCAGATGCGCTACTCGTGCTCTGCTACATAACCTCGACCATTCGGATAATTGATTATGTAGTTAATCAATTATTATTGTAGTTATAAATGTAGTTAAGACTTATTTATAATTATTTACTTGGAGTCGGGGCTCTGATGTGGTCAAATGCGCTACTCGTGCTCTGCCACATAACCTTGACCATTTGGGTAATTGATTATGTAGTTAATCTATTATTATTGTAGTTACGAATGTGGTTAAGACCTATTTGTAACTATACTGGGTTGGAGCAGTGAAAGGCGAGCGTTAGTTACTGTAAAGGGGCCCCTGAAGCCTACAATTGTGGTCACAAGTCCACGGCACTGCTTCAAGCTTTACATAATTTAAAGAGTACGATAACATAATATTATTTATTTACCCACCTACATTGTTATTTATTACACTTACAATTATAACCCTTTTGTAATTGGTCTACTTTTGAAATCGTTCAGTTATGCTTTCAGTTATTATTTGATTTATTTACTTACTTTAGATTTATTTATTTATTCGCTTCAGTATTTATATTTAAATTACCTTGCTAAAAGTATTTGTACATGTGTTATGTGTTCACATACGAGCAGAACCAAAGGGCAGGACATGGTCGGCGGTTCTACTCGCTTATTTTTTATATCTATTACGCCCCTTGCTCCTACATATATATAGAATAATACAAAAATTACGTTAACAAAAAGCTAATGTGCTAGTGACGTAAGCATAATTTACAATCGTCACACCTTAGAAAAGCTATATATAATAAAATAAAATTATAATATTCGTAGATATCCCTCAAAGTGTTAAGGCTTATGTAACAGTCTAACAGAAAAGCAGATAAAATGCACCAACAGACCTAAATGTAAACATAACCTAAATCCTCTGGCTAAAAGCTTTTAATTTCGAAATGCATAAGTGTAGTTTCATTTCTCTATGCATTAAAAACTTTTGAAACGCGATATGTAGAGAGAAAGTAAACCCTCCCTCACAATTGTACGTTCAATCTGCAATCAACCCCTCCATCCTCTAAACAAGTGTACCAGCACTTGTTGTACCTACATTTGTTTAATGAAAAAAGCCTACAGTTTTCTATTTAATTACAATACATACAGCTAACACTAAGTAGACCTTGAATGAACTTGAATGACCTTCTGTATACGTACGGAAATGTAGCTAAAATAAAAAATGTATTATTGTTAAGAATATATGATTTTTATATATTTTTTTAAGACTTACTTTCCGTTGATTTCTGGAGGCATTGCGTATTGAGTGACGTAACTCAACGCGAAGGTAATGTAAACATTTAATATTTAATGTCCTCAAGTGGGAAAAGCACCCACAACTGGTCGCATCTACAGTCACACGCTAGTGCCTCTACACCACGACTGGCCTTATATTAGATTTTGTAAAACTTTACTATCTTTAGAAATAAATATAAAGAGAATAACAATGATAACAAAAAATAAATTATTAAAACATAGGTTAGTCGAGTGCTCCAAGGCAAAAATGAGAAAGGTTTGTAGGGCGGGCGCGGGGCGACGAAGCGGATGTAACATGCTAAACATCTGTTCGAGCGTGAAATACTCCCCCTATTTATAGACGAATAGACTGCACGCCGTGGACACTTGATACTTGTGAAATGTATTGTTGTATGATGCTAGCTGATATTCAAATGTTTTTATTTACAACTGGTAAAAATATTATATGCGTATACAACTGGTCAAAATATTTCGTAGGAAATCGTAGCACAGTTTTGTAGTGTAGAGCGACATGTGGTCGTGACTATATTTTTGAGACTATATTTTTCCTAGTCAGAAATGAATTTCTGACTAGGAAAAATATAGTCTGGAAAAAAATAAAGAGTTCAAGCCATCAAAAATAAAATAAAATAATAAAAATAAATTGTATTACTAGGTCCTCCTTTTTAATTTTATTTGTAAAAATCTGTGATTTTCTTTTTATTTTCCATAAAAATATGCCTGCAACAATTCAAAGCAGCAAAAGAAATAAAGAGACGCTCAATATACTCGTACAGCTAGGGACAACATCTGTGTGTTTATATTCAATCTTCAAAATACTTGGGGGCTACAAGAGCTTCTTTTGATTTTATATTGTAGTCAATTTTAAAATGACCTTTTCCGCATGGTACATAAAATACAAGAAACTTGCATGTTTGGATATGCTTTTAATTGATTATTAATTGTAACACTTGTGTTCACAGTATATTCTAAAATTTATTTAAAATTAACTGTAAATCTATTAAATCAAATTCACTTTTGATTTGACATCACTATCGCATGTTTGTTCTAACTTCTATTTATACAATTGTGCTTTGTTGTTTCAGTTTTGCAGCGGGCAAGTCGGACAAAGAAATTCTGGACAATCTTCTAAAAAATTCCCGCTATGACAAAAGACTGCTTCCACCAGTAGATGGTAAGTAAATAGACAATATAATCACGTAAACCATTAAAACCATCTCATACAGTTATAGATAGACCATTAAATTCATCTCAAACAAGACCAAGAGATATGTTCATATTAAAGAACTAAAGTGAGAATTAGCAGGGAACTAATTTGAATATCAGCTTTAAAGCTGTATTAACTTACAGATCCAGATTTTTGTTGTGGTCTTACTTCGCCGAATGACACTATGAATCAAAGTAATATTGGTCTACCCTCGCTCCGGCCTCGGTCACACAATCGCGGTTCGTTGTGTTTATGTTTTTGAAAAGAGAAATCCTTCAATCTGTCTTCCCTATTTATTTTCTATATTTTTTTTTAATGTACACTGCAATATCCTTGGCACCCAATTAGTTGTGATAATCATCTGAAACTCGGATTCACCTTGCACCATAAACGAATTGACTGAATATTTTAACTATTTCGGAGAAGACAAAATTCTGGCCAAGGCGAGCCGAGACGTAGATACGAGTGTAAAAAAATATTACTTTAAATTATTATGAATGCAATTGTAGTTTGCTTTGTTTCATTTATTTTCGCACACGGCACATTCATTGTGATTATTATTTTAAGTATTATTTTTAGTATATCAGCACTTAATATTTTATACAAAAAAAAGAAATATAACTTTTACGAAATTTGCAAATTTTTGGAAAACTTCACCTTTTTATATTTAAAAGTTATAAAAGTAGGGGTTTATTAAATTTTTAAAAAAAATACTTTAAGCATTAATAAATAAAAAATATATCACTTTTGTTATAAAACAACCTATATATTTAATGAAATAGTAAATAAAAATAAGCTTTAATTTTCTCTTTTCACAAACACAACACAAATCGTTTTGCAATAATAATTGCTATTCTTTCAACAATGCGCGAAATCAATTTTATTGTTGTGTCGGTTATGTAATAATTATTTTTTTCGTATACCGAGCACTTTGATGTTTTTTTTTTTCTTTATAGTCCAAGCATGCTCTTTGTGACATAAATGTGTGCTTGACTAGGTCATTAAGTAAACTAGTAGATCTATAAGCTATAATTTACAAATAGCCTTCTCATTATTTTGCTGTTCTTCTTAACTGCCAGTATTAATGTACAAAAGAAATTGCAGACAATTAAAACATTTTCATTAATGCCAATAGATTATAAAAAGGAAATAGATTACAATAGATTACAAAAATATTTACTTAAATGATAAATTTCAAATTGTTTTTTTACAATTGAGTATTATTTGTTAAATTAGAATCCTCTTTAACTACTTTTTTACAATATCAATGGAAATAAAGCGTTCTTATATTAAAATTGCTGTTATTATTTATATAATGAATTGGACAGTCTGTAATGACCACAAATCGTCATTGTTGGTTTGCAGGTGTCCTCACCGTAAATGTTAGCGTGCTACTTCTTAGTTTAGCATCTCCAGATGAATCTAGTCTTGTAAGTTGTTATTCTAACTAAATTATTTACTTTATTTATTTATATTCTGTTATCTGTTACGCTTTTGTATTGCTGTTATATACTTTATCTATAACTAAATATTTTTTTGTTAAAATTTCAGAAATACGAAGTTGAGTTTCTTCTGCAGCAGCAATGGTACGATCCTCGACTTCGATATTCTAATCAGTCGCATTACGAATATCTTAATGCCATTCATCATCACGAGGATATCTGGCTACCCGACACGTACTTCATAATGCATGGAGATTTCAAAGTTAGTTATATTGTTAACTTAATAAATGATTAAGATAGATTATAGAAATACTGTTACACTAGCTGCAATGAGTTTAGTACAAAATGATAATATTATTTTAGAGCTATAATCATGATATATCTTTGTGATCCGTATTTTTGTTCAATAAATCATAACATTTTATATTTTAATGACTTGGTTATAGGTACATAGCTGTTACGATAACAATGAATTCAATATTTGTCAGCACAAAAGTGTAAGATTTGTTTTATTTGTAACAAAAAATATTTATAAGTTATATTTTACAATGCTATTGTATAAATAATAACGTTAATACGACCTACTTACATGAAAATTAAGAACTTGAGATCTTAGCCTCTTCAAAAATTCAGACGAGACGTTTTAAATAATATTATCGATTAATTTAACATGCGTAGTACAAATAAGCTTAAGCATTTTTATTTATACTTATTAGTCTATATAATAAATACAAAGAATGACAGCTAAAAAAAGTGGCTTATTTAGTATAAGTAGTTAATTCAAAGTTAGCGGGCTATTACAAAAAAAAACTGTAAATATTTAGCTGTTGATATAGAACTTTAATAGAATATTTAATAATATTTCATTATAACATTTCAGGATCCAATAATACCCATGCATTTCGCGTTACGCATATACAGGAATGGCACAATCAACTATTTAATGCGGCGTCATCTCATTCTGTCCTGTCAGGGGCGGCTCAACATCTTCCCCTTTGATGACCCATTGTGTTCATTTGCGTTAGAGAGTAGTGAGTAATGTTTTATAGAGTGGATGATATTAAACTATATGTTACTTTGTATGACAGTAATATATCATTTTTATAAACATTATCAGTTTACATTTTAATTCTTTATATTATTACTATATATTTTTTTTATCATTAAACATAGTTATTCTGAAACAAATTAATTAGATATTTATTTAATCATTTTTTACATAAACAAAAATATTTAACGTTGTCATCGTTTAATAAAACCCGTAATTTCTAGTATCATATGAGCAATCAGCTATAACCTACGTATGGAAGAATGACGAAGACACATTGAGGAAGTCACCGTCGCTGACAACCCTCAACGCGTATCTCATTCAGAACCAGACAATACCCTGTCCCATCAAAGCGAGCTGGAGAGGTAATGGACCGTTCACTTTATATTTAATCGCTTCCTATGACATTACTGACAAATTAATGCGTATACAGGGTGTCCATGAAAATGGGTAATCTTATATATACAGGTTTCCGAAATTAATTTAAGCTAATTTATATGTGTATATATTAACAAAAAAGTATTAAGAATAAAGGGCATTAAAACCAACTACTCTTATTGTGTATATTTTCTTCTGAATATGATTTGGTTACAGATACTGCGGGAATTCTTCATAATAATTTTAGAGATACATACGCCTTAAATATGTGTATAATGTGGTACTTTAAGAGTTTATACAATGATAATGGTGTTTAATATATTAAAAAGACTATTTTAATAGTCTCCCAGTCTTATTATTGTATATGTAAGTGATATTTTCCAGATAGATACACCTGTCTCTATCGTTTCTGAATGCTACCAACAAAATAAATATATCAATTTTCAAACGATGATTTTGTTTTAAACGTTGGTTTTATTTAAATCCCTACATTTGATTTATTTTCGTCAAATTGTTTTAATTTTTCTTATAACACCTAGTTTCGTGACTCCCTGTATATTTATGTAGCTTAGTAATCCCAACATACATTGTTTTGTTAAGAGCACAATCCTATAATTGATAAAACCAAATTCTAATTAACTCTTTTCAGCTTGGTCTTGGTTTACCGAAACATACTTTTAAGTTTTTCGTGCTGTCTAGTTACAAAATTGTACTTAGAATATATTAGTTATATAAAACATTATAAATAAAGCTTTTATTATATGTTAGATATATAAACTGAAGACGTATATGGTAGACTTGATTGGGAGTAGCTAGTCGTAGATGTGGCATGTTCATTTTTTATTGGTTTTTAACACACATTTTGCATTAGTTGTACGGTAACAGCTTCCGTTTGTGATTTTAAAATATCATATTAAATAATAAAATTTAAATGTAGAGTGTAAGAATTTATTCACGTCTTTGCAAGCAGCTGATGGTATTTCACTTTACGAGGACGATGAAGAGCTGACATGTAATCTTTGCCAGAGACGCTTTGAGGAGCAAGGTACCTACCTCTTGAGTTGAACTGGATGACTGACAGTCCCGGTGTTGTCGTATTTATACCGTGTTCTCCGCTTATGTGTGAGTAATTGCGTTGTTGTGTCATACGAAAGGGAAACGTTTAACGAACATAAGCTCGTAACTCCATCACTCACTATCATCGAACATTTACTTATAATTTGTGTTACTTTTGCACGTAACTGTTGGAATGCACGTGATAGAGGTTAGTCGATTTGCTGATTGAACTGTCGTAACACAACGCTGGAACACTGGTACACAACACGCATTACTCCTGCATACGGGACCGTAGTATAGAAGTAATTCAAGTCGTAATTGTAAATAATTACAAGGCCACTGAATAGAGTTATTTGGAATATGTCCAATGTATCCTAACCTTCTATATCACTGTGCGACCGAATACAACACGACACCTGCGAACTATGCGTGTTGTATGACGTTCAATCGTTACGAGTAATATTAACTTCACAGGGAACTACAGCTGTCTAAAGGTGGACCTTATTTTTACGAGAGACCGAGCATTCTACTTTACCACAGTATTTATCCCCGGCATTATCCTGGTGACCTCTTCTTTCATCACATTTTGGCTGGAATGGAACGCAGTTCCAGCTCGTTCCATGATAGGTAAAATTGGCTGGCGAATGGAATGTTCTCGGTCTTGCATCTTGCATCTCTCTCTTCGTAGATGTGGCTGCGGCTGTTTATAACACGCTAACATTCTTCTTTGCAGGTTACTGTCGCTTCATGTTGGCAATGTAGATTTCAAGTGTACGCCAACGAATCATCTTTCACAATCGCTTTGTTTATTATGATTTATGTTTAGAATATGCTTGATATTTTAGGTAATTACAGCTGCCTCAAAGTGGATCTCATCTTCACGCGAGATAGATCATTTTACTTCACTACCGTTTTCATTCCGGGGATCATTTTGGTGACATCGTCTTTTATTACTTTTTGGTTGGAATGGAATGCAGTGCCTGCTAGAGTTATGATAGGTTAGTTTTTTTAATTATTTTATTTATATATGATTAAACACAGTAGAGCTAAAACGTATTCACTTATAACACTTATTGGTATTATCATGTTTATAATTCTCGAGGCGTTATTCACAAATAAACATCATAATCATTTTGTATGTGCATATGTTGAAAATTCTTTCGATTTCTTATATTTCGAAGGGAATTAAACTACTATGCACAGTGCACGTTCAATAAGTGTAAGGCTTCTAATTTTAGTAGTTCAGTAGTGCCTACAAGTAGTATTTGAATATTATTTTATTTGACAAAGTATTGCACTCAAAGCATTATAATAGCACCTAACTAATATAGAAGTTCGATAGTTTTTAATTTTTCTGACAAAATATGAACATCCGGCATAAACAAGTATCGTATACTTAAATGTATACAAAGTATACTTAATAGCAGCTTTGCTTGGCCGCTCCAGTCACAAAGGCTTTGAAACTATAAATGCACCATTCATTTCTCATTCTTAAAGAATAATAAATAAAAAACGCAACTCCGCTGGCATGTTCATATACAAATCAATGCCCGAATATAATATGGTCTTCTCGAACAGGTGTAACGACTATGTTGAACTTCTTCACAACGTCCAACGGATTCCGTTCCACTTTGCCTGTCGTTTCAAACTTAACAGCCATGAATGTATGGGACGGAGTTTGTATGTGCTTCATCTACGCCTCGCTGCTGGAGTTCGTATGCGTCAACTATGTGGGTAGAAAGCGCCCTCTACACAACGTAGTGTACCGACCAGGGGAAAACCCGGTAACGCAGGTGAGTTACGCACCCTGTAACACAGGGGATACATGTTTGATAATGTGTGGACGTGGATTATAGCAATGCTTCCCTGTGATTGCACCTAACAGCGAAATTAAATGTTAATTATTAATTCTTCTAGAATTAATTAATTGATGCACATTTATTAAAATGTTACATTTCTGTGATTTGTGTAATTTTTGTTGCATTCAATTCAAACGAAGCAGATTTTGTTGTTGTAGAAATTAAATTTAGAATTTAGTTTCTATTTAAGTCTCTGTTTAGTTTCTGTTAATGTTTGACGCCTTATATGGTGACCGTTACAAATAGAGTACCTACTTTAGTAAATGAACCATGACATCGATGAATTTAATTTTTAAACATACCTATTTTATTCTAGTAAAAAATATAGAATTATAAATATAATTTGCCTAATATTAATAAAAAGAGGAGCGTTATTCATGTTTATTTTGCAATTTTAAATTATTTTTGGATGATGTAACTATATGAGTATCTAAAATATCTATAATAAAATATATAAGTTTAAATATTAAGTACATTTTAAAAAAATGTTCCCGTTTTTTTTATAAGAGTCTACGAAATAAATCGTACGTCTATTACACGAAAAAATAATACTATTCTACCTTCCATTATTAATAATTGTAATTAATATTTTATTTATTGTACGTCACATTTTTAAAAAAATAAATTTATTCGTTTAAATAAATAATATTTCTATTATTTTCTATTCTTACTCTTTGCAATGTTTTCTTTCATTACCACTTTACTATACAAGCATGTTTCAATAACCATCTTTTTATGTTTTAATTTTCATTAAGCATGATTTATGATTCCTATTTGCATGTTATCCTTTATTATTCAAAAACTACGTAGAATTTTCTTTATCATTTTTACACCAAAATATAAGGACTATTTTGTGTGGCCATAACTGATCCTGTCATATTATTTTCCCGTATTCATGGAGCATAAGATTATAAAGAAAACATTGCAAAGATTTAGTAGAATTTTCAAATTATAATAATAATAATAATAATTTAAGTATTTGTAAAAAAATTGATAAATTAGCGTGTAAAGTGTGGCCACACCAATCTAGTCTATGTTCACCGATGCACTCCAGTAGACCATCTGTCACCAGTGAACGATATCTCTGTATAATGTGTTCACAGCGACTGCCCGCAGTTCTCAGCAGAATTGGCATTATACTGGCCAGCCCTTTGGTAAGAACATTCGCCGTTATCACTGGCACATTCCTGATACGAAACTGTTATATTTCTTATAACGATCCTTAATTAGAGATAGCAGATTAAAAAAATACTAAGAAATATAACAGTGTAGGACACCATTGCAATCACAGCACAGAATCATCTAAAAACGCATGCGTAGACAGCAGATTTTACATTTACAAATAATTAATAAGCATAGGTAAGCTAAGTAGAATTATATATTATAGAGCATACACTGTTTTATATAGGTGTAGCATTTAAAACGTATTTAGCTAATTCGTATGTACTTGATAATTTGTATTAATTAAATAAAAAGAGGGAAATACTAGCCTAAGCCTAAGGAACGCATTACCTAGCGTAACGTAAATGTACGCAAATTTGCAGCCGACGCTTTGTTAGTAGACATCAGTATATCAGTAACGTTGTGCAGCTTATGCGATCACGAATTCAAACCGACGCTTCGGCTAAAGTAAATAATAATATTCATCCGCGTAGGAGGCGATGGCATTCCTCAATTGGGCAAAGTCAGAAACGCCCCAGCCGGAGTCTAGCGGTGCTGTAAGTGATGTCACAACGTCCAAACACATTTCGTCAAACATCACACCATCTCAGATATGATATCACGAAATCTAACGCATACTTTTTTTTTAATGCCACTTCGGATCGCTACAGCCTGTAAGTAGCCATTAGTTTTGTAGAGTTTGTACCAAAGCATTAACAAATCCTTCATAATGTCATTTCAAATCATAAAATATTTTCATACACATATATATATATTACCTTAGTGTTTCCGTAGCTAGCAAGCAATAGTGATGGATTTGATTATTATTAGGTACATTATGATATTTGCAATCGAAAATAAAGTAACTGTTAAAGAAAGAAAAATATGACAACTACCTACAGCTGAATCATTAAATCCAACACTGTTAGTAGAGGAATAGATTTAGTGATTTTTCTTATAACAATAATTTTCCTATAGTAGCCAATATTTTTAGAATGATTTATATAAACAATTGGCTGCAGGGTGATAAAAAGCGGGAGTCGACTGGGGCTGCCGACTTGGTGACATGTACAACGTGCGCAGGTGCGCCGGGCACGTGTACCCACACCACTAATAATGGTGGTGTTTCAGAGGTAACATACACATACACATGCCTACTCAATAAATATTTAAATTTACTTATTTACACCTACCTTACACTAAAACTCGTAAATCTTTACAATAAAAACTGTTTTACAGCAAAATGCAGGAATTTATTAAGTTATTTTTATTTTTATGTTATTTCACTTAAACAACAACTAATTTTGGTATAGAATGGTGTTTTCACTTTTATGTACACAATTTTTTTTCTTCATTGCTTTTTGTTATTAGTGTCAAAACGTAGTATGTATTTTTGGTTCGCTATCATCATTCATTTGCAAAATTATTTTCAGCCATGTTTCGTCCAGGTCCGTAAAAAGGAGCCGCCGCATCCAATCCGAGTCGCGAAGACAATCGACGTGATCGCTCGAATCACATTCCCCACTGCCTACGCTGTGTTTCTTATCTTCTTCTTCATACACTACAAGGCCTTTTCTTAATCATCAATCAGCGCGCTTCGAGCTTCGCGTTTAGGTACTATACTTCGATTATCACTGAGAAATCCTTGCGTAGCTTCAAATATTTTTCATAATGTACCACCTTTTTCTATATATTTTATTTTGACTAGGTATGTAAACTTTAAAGAGCCAGACTCCTTTAGGACCTCGTATAAGAAACGGACAATGATGCAGCTTCGTATTTCTACATCATATGTTTATCAAAGCTTTATTAGATAAATCCACTGTAAACAAATATTATTGATTCATTCAATACAACTTAGGAATTGTGATTTAACTTCCCTTTTATGAATAAGTGGAAAATAGTCATAAGCATATGTATTGAAAAATAAACTTTTGTTTCTTATTGTTAAGCAGCTTGTTATTAAAACGTTATGGGCTAAATTACGATAGACTAAACTAAAATTCAATGAACTTAAATATGAAATTGAAAAATGTATTAAAAATTTATCTAATAATCTTTATTATCGGAAAAGAATCAGATATCCCTATATCAGATATGTCTTTTTAAAATTCAACGTATAACAGTCTACCGTAATTATTGTTTGGACTTCAAATAGATTCTAAAAGCATTCTAAGACCTATAATGTGACTGGGACAGATTTTTAAGCTAACCAAAGTGGGAACAATTCAAATACCTAGTTAATTTTAGTTTTGTCTTGAGAAAAATATCTATTGCGTTAAGTTAGCTTATTTTGTTAGCGTCATGTCCGTTAAACGAATCTATTTCGATCTTTCTACAGTCCAATAGTGATTATTTAAAAACATAATTAAGTACTTTATATCTATATATTCATTGTTTTGAACCACATCCACATTTGTTGTGATACTACCATTATTTAATATTTTACAATTACAATACATGTCACGCTAGTATTTATTGCTGTATATTTGTTTATTTGAGATTGATGAAATTTATCCAAAGTTAGTTGTAGATAATAAAGCTCAAATAAGTAGTTATTTTTATAGATTTAGTCATTATCCTAAAGATCACAGCGTTTTCGTGTTTTAGATACCTAAATATAAATATATTTGGTATAATACCATGAACATGCCTTCTATTGTTCGATTCATATATTCATTTTTTGCCTGATTAGAGTAAAAATAGTTATATTGTAAATACAAAACAATTATCAATACGTAATTTAAGCTTAACATTACACGATAGTGAGTGGGTAACGTTCAATTATGTTATGCACTGATGTTTACTTTAATAGTAAATTAAAATATAATTCACATGTGATTGCGATGCTGTGACTTGTGAAGCGCCATAAGCTCAAAAGGCTTAATTATAGAAAAAAAAATAGATATAAGTGTGCCTTGGAAATTTACATTTTTATAATTACCGCCATTTGCGTTTTTGATATGACCAAAGAGGTGTGACCAATTTGTTTTGATCGTAATTTACTTATTTTACTTTAAAAATATAAACGTTAAAGTCCTTTGTTACTACGAAATTACATTTTATAACTTCAGAACATAATATGTTAATTAAAAGTAGATAAATTAAGAATTGCGAAGCATTCGCTATGTTCAAATAAGCTTAATTGAATACTTATTAGTACATAATTTGCATGCTTTTCAATTATATTCATTTGTTTTAATAAGTATTTATAATTTTTAAGTTATATTTACGCTTATAAGCTAAACATTTCTAAATAAAAGAAAAGCTTAGGGTCCCAGGCTCCCTCAGAACTTTTCTTTTTCGAACATTTTTTTCGATTAGGTAAGTAGCGTTCGCACTAATAAAGAAACATTGAGTGTAACCCGTCAATCAGCTACAGATAATGAACTCAATTAGATCAAGTATATAGTGGAAAACAGTCCTAACTTTCTTATATTCTTCTTAGTGTTAATTTTGAAGTATGTTTTAGAAAATACTGTATAAAATTAATCTAAAATTTATTTTACTAATAATTAGCCATCAGGCCAAATTGTGTAATACGCGATCGCTATATAATCTGATACATTTCATTTAAAAAAAAACTCTGGGGAGCTTAAGATCTTAGGTCAGAACGTTTATTGCCTAATATTGTACCTATGTTAACCCATCAAAAGTCCTAATTAACAATGAAAATAATATTCTACAGTTGTTAATTTTATTTCGAGATAAAATTAAATATTACGTTTTATAGCAAGTTTGTCTACAAATTACTTACACACTTATCACAAAGAGGTACTTTGAAAACTTGAAAATCAACATAGGTATTATCATATGTAGCTACATTTTTTCTATTTTCACGTGGTCCATTCATATAAATGAATGGCTTATGTCTTACGGCTTTACGGCTTAGTAATTCCTAAGGCGTTCGATGAACAGAACTATTTAACGATTATATTGTTATAGTAGTTGGATGGCACGTAGATATACGAGAAACGCGGCAAATATTACAATATAATGAGTAAAACGCCTCTGAAATTATGTAGTTTAATATATAAACGAAGCTGTGTGCGCAAGTTAAGAAGTGCTAAGAAGTGCAGTTGTCGACTTCGGAAGTTTAGATCAATATTCCCTTTTGACATAAGAACAAAAAAAATCAAATATAGCAATGAATATATGATGTATTAAGTTTTGGAAAATTGTTTGACATGGAAAATATAAAATCTTTTAAACAAAAAGCTTTGATGCTTAGTATTATATTAATAAAAGCGTGGTATCCTAAATTTGTCCATTTTATATAGTTTTTCATAGATCCTAAGCTTATTATTCCATTAGAACGTTATGTTCAACCACATTAGTGTCAACGATTTTATGCCTTTTGCTTGTTAAAAAGCGGACCAACGAGTCAAGTTTTGGTAATATACACCTTATCTAAATATAGTATGTATAGTTAAATCGTATATTATTATCATAAGAACCGTTTTGGCTGTGCTTGAATATTGTAAAATAAAGTGTATAGTATTATGAAGTTAATTTTTATATGTTTATCGTCTAATGTTCTCTATTTGTTTGTTTATCTATTTAATATATTATAGGGCACGGCTATTTAATACGATTCGATGAGAGATAGCTATTTAAAAGTAGCCGTATGTAATGAAAGTAACTTGAATGAATACAATTAAAGCCAATGTTTTAATTTTAACCCAGTATAAAGTGAGCGCATTTCAAAATTATAATTATAAATTTTTCCTCATACAAGTAAGACATGAAAAATGGTAAGATGCTTATATAACATTTATTTAAGGTAGAACAAATTAATAAATCTTTTCATATATTTTTCTTCAGGGTAAACAGGCAGATAATAGAAAAAAAACGAATGAGATTTTGGAAAATATTATAATGAACAATGGACAAAGTGTAATTCATAGAAAATGGAAGTATTTAATTTTTTTTAGTTAGATTATATATCAGTACTAGACTAGCTTGTTTTTTGGAACTGCTTATTACAATTAACAAGTTTAGTTTTAATATATAAGCGTTAAGAATATTTCAAGGACGCGATTCACTTTTACGTCAGAAAGTTATGTAGGTAACTTTTTGATTTACTTGTTACCTAAATATTATTTGAGCTTAGGATTTTGATTAAACGTAATAACACTGTACTGTACTGTATAGACTTGATCAGATGAAAACTCGAAGAAGCAATTACTTAAATTATCGATAATTAACTTTGCTCCATTTTCACATTTATTTATGTAATAGGTATGCCTATATGTATGCTGCTGAGATGCATATTCTTCACGTCTCGTTCGTTTTACCAGTGCCATACAAAATAAAAAAGCTTAATTATGCCTGAATTATTTATAGTAGTAAAGATGTATAATGTATGTGGTCATATACATTATACAATATAAATATATTTATTTTAATTTTGCTTACACATGCGAAATCGTGTCTTACTTGAGAGAAAAAGAATAAAATTCTTTCAATCTCTACGCCGTCCCGTAATTGATGTTCATTAAACTTTTGAATATTTACAGTCTGTGTACTTATGTATGTGTTATTTGACTCCTTTAATAGTAAAAATATTTAAAAGCCATCTGACTTATAAATGTTACAACTTGAAATCGGAATCAATGCAAAAAAAATATAATATAAATCGCCATTAAAATAATTATTTCTATTATATCCTCAAAATGATCTCCTGTTACAAATTAATGTTTAATCTATACAA
This sequence comes from Heliconius nattereri, assembly GCA_013403645.1. NCBI lineage: Eukaryota > Metazoa > Arthropoda > Insecta > Lepidoptera > Nymphalidae > Heliconius > Heliconius nattereri. Next base: position 7,344,888 of record JAAIXI010000234.1, on the reverse strand, counting down.
GTCCTTACCTTCTTAGATTGTACCATTCCCCAATTTTATAAAAATTTTCATAGTGATATATTTTAATTCGCAATTTCTATCTACTGTTAAATAATATAAGATAAAATAACATATCATTCGCTTTATAAGAAACAAAAATATAAATTACGCTATATTCTGTTAAAACTATGTAAGATTATATTCGGGCGTTATCTCAAATATATATTGTTAAATTTTCCAACTTTTAACATTGTTTATGCTTGAATTATTAAATATTTAATGAATATATTGTTAAAAAAATGAAAATTATTTTATAATTTAAACAATAATCACCCACTTACTAGTAAAATTACAATATTAAAGTGTAGTAGGTAAATATATAGTTTTGACATTCATTTTTTTTTAAATATAAAACATGATGTGCAAGTAGAATTGATATAGATACCTTAATAAAAAGTATACATATATTGTAAAGACAGTGTAATCGTTCTAAATAATATTTAAATACAGTTTTTTTTTATTTATATAGGGGTGGAATTGTCGGCACCACTTTAACTGAAACCACACTTTTAATTACTCTATAAAAGTCTAATATAATTCAGAAAATAAATAATTCCCAAAAATGTGAAAGTTATTTTTTGAAACAAAATAAATAATAAAATTATCGTTTAAAAATAAAACGCCATTTGTAAACGCACACATTTACCTGTCAAAGCGGCAACGTCGCACACGTATGTGTGTGTCACACGAAATACAGGTATGGATAAAAATCGTGTAATGAGGAAAAAATCCGACGTCCAAACTGTTGAGGTACCTTGACTCATTTCTTTAGTTCTGGCTTTGAAATATTTCACCCTATATACAGTTTCAGTAAAAGGAGTGCTGCCTCTTCCACCCTGTACATTATGTACGCATTGTATATTAATTTCCGTGTACAAAAATATTAATTATTTTATAAGAGCTTTAAAGGAACTCAATGCATCTGGTCTACTGCGTGATGGGCACCTAAATCATGTTCTGGAATATTTAAAAAAATATAATAAACAACAAGTTACTGCCCAATTTTGTAAGATGATTGATATCATCCTATAAGTTTTTCTTGTTATATATTCAATATTTAATATTATTAATAAGTCGGTATATATATATACAATATTAGGCAGAAAAAATATCATCCTCGCCACAAAATATATTTTTTAATGCAGATCTATTGTACAAATTAAACAAATACATAAACGAATCATTATTATAAACATACAGACAGTATTTGAAAAGAGGTGGGTAAAATAACTGAATAGAACACAAGGAAGGAAGGTTTAAGTCGTATTACAATTCAAGAACACCTAATTCTCATTAACTAAGTTCACTTCGTAGGTTTTGTTGAAGATAGTTGTAATGTAGAGATGCGCAGAAAGCATTGCCTAGCCCTAGTCATAATAATTAAAGATAATCACCATTCTGAAGTAAAGGTGCATTTTCATATACAAATTTAGAGGTGATGCTTTGCCCAAATATATAATATAAACGTTTAAATCGCTTTATTTAAGAGTTAAGTAGGTATGTTACCATACATTTTCAATCTATTTCAAATAGATATAAGTGAATGCTGTAATTTGGAAACAATAATTCAAGTAGTCACTAATTCTAGCGAATGGCTCCCGATGTTGCTACCTTAAGTTGGAAAAGTTGTTGAAATATAAGTACTTATCAAGGTGCATAAGGCACTTGATAAAATAAATAGGCATTTTAAATTATTACAATACATTACTGGTGAAATATTATACATGAATGAAAAAGCTTTAGAAAAGGAGCAAAACAAAAAGTAAACAGTGGCGGCGAGCAATGTAATCAATAAATAACACAAAGTTCTTTTTTATTAAAAGTCTCTTTTAGTGTTCAATAGATTACTGCACTAATTATAGTCGCAGTAATTTAATTTTCAGTAGCTACGCCTAATGCTGTACTCTATAAAAAGTGTTCAAAATCAACAACTTTTCTAATTTCGTATTAGATTGAAATGCCTGAAAGACCAGAGTAGTCTACATAATTGGTTATGCTGCTTTAATGTATAAGTAGGCAAATCAACATTGTCAAGTATTTTTGTGAAATTTTAATAAAATTCCGTCCACTAAATCCAAGCTGGTTCCCGTTGAGTTCTGTGAGTGAATTCTGACTATGTACGGTGTACTTCAACTGTCTCTACAATTCTCGTTTCCCCTAAGATTCCACATTATCAACGTCATTCTTTTTGTTATCGCTATTAAATTAAATTAATTTTAATCTTAACAAAAATAAATGTTACTCTGAACTTTTAGGCAATAAATAAATATTAAAGTGTATGCGAGCGTTAGATTTTAATTTTAAAAGTGTATAATTGAAATACTTTCTACATTTTCTGTTAATGACGTGAATATTATGTAAGTAAATAGGTTAGTAAATTAGGATTAAGTTGCACGAAAAGACATTAGTGAGATAAATACGACCGATGCGTGGCCCTTTATAGGCCAACCCATATACCCAATAGGTAAAGAGCGAAATACCTAACTTCATCTACTGTGAGTATATTTTCTAAAAAGTGTAGCTTAAATATTAAAATTTTCCAGCATGCCATAATGATTCTTCAAATATTTCAAATATTTTTTATAGTATATGCAGATTTGTTCATTAAATTAAATATACATAATAATAAATGTGTGCACACATATTTTTTTATAAGCAAAATTTGTTTTATTTTGGTAGAAAAAAGTGCTTATTGTATTGTAATTATATTTAAAATCATATGTAAAGGCTGTAACATTTTAAAAATCGAATATGTTATAATATACCTAATAGTTCACTTTGCATTATGTGATACATCAACATTAGTATTTTTTTAAGCATTAAAATATTGTATTGATCGGTAACTACCTACTTACAATAATATGTACCTAATATTAAACAAAATTTGCAATTCACGCATCGCCTTGTGTAAATAAATGATGACTGGATGTCAAATTGTACGTTGCATTGTAAATAATTTTAATATAGTATTTATGATTACAATTTTCAAAGTAATTAAAACACAATTTCAAACTTTATTCGTTTTATTTTAACTGGTAATCTCATTAAATAACTAGGGGCTGATTGTGTTGAAAAAAAATTAAAGGTACAATAAAAAAACTGCAAAGAAGACTTATAAAGTTTATAAAATTCTTGATACTCAAGTATCCGTGCTCCAGATTCAAAATATTTTTATTCATGTAAACCGTTACTTATGAACAGTCAACGTCATTACACAAGGTTTAACAGGGCTATGGCACAAATTAAGACTAAGAGACTCTTGATCAAGAATCAAGGCCGGGGAGTCGCTGTGTGCAGGACGGAGTCATAAGTAGGTATGCCAGGCATTTTTATTCTCGATGTACTGGTTTATGGAATAGTACGCTTTAGATAATAGTACGCGTTTGACAATAGTTTTAAAGTTCGCATCAGATACATCGGTAATATTAGAAGGTATTTTATTATAAAATCTAACATAGTATCCCATAAATGGTTGTTTAAGTAACAAAAGCATTTGTTGTTGATCTATATGAAGGAAGGTTGTTAAGAGTTAAGACACTCTGTTCCATTTTCCGCCAAATTTTGGAGGCACTGCGTGTTGCGTGGCAGAACTTGACGCCGCACTCAGGGGCGGACTAACCCCGTCGGAGACCCGTCGGAGGCCCGGGGCGGTGTGCTTGAAAGAGGCCCCCAGTGTAAAAAAAAATTATACATCACTTTTTTTTCATGTACAAATAGTGTGTATGCTTATTTAGTTTACATCTTGTAATTAATGTTTGAGTTAGACTTGCATACATATAGAAAAATAAAATATTAAATATCAAAAGTACATGTAGTAGAATTTAGCAAAAAATATCCTCGTGTCCTCGAGATAAAAAGACGAATTGGGATAACAAAAGAAGCTATGATCCGTCTAAACAACGTATGGAAGAAAAGAGGAATTTGTATCAAAACCGAAATAAGAATGGTACGAGCACTGATATTCTCTATTACTACCCTTTGGTAAATAGGTACAGGTGGAGGCAGATCATCTGCTCTAGATGTAAAACCTGATCATTACATTACACGCTCATCTACATTAAAGTAAAAACGCTCGTATAAAAATATATAAGCTTTACTCTTGCCAGACGTCCTAAAGATTGTTTAAAATTGGGACAAAATACGCTATACTTCTTCTTCGTCTTGGTATTAATCCCGGATATATCCAGGGTCTGCCTTCCTACTCCACCTACTCTATTTTGCACGGTCTTAAGTACTTCCGTGGTGAGTCTATTGGCGCTCTTCTTCTTCCTGGCATTAATCCCGGCTATTACCCGGATCTGCCTTCCTACTCAACCTACTCCACTTTGCACGATCTTTTGCGTCCTCAATGGTTAGACCATTGGCTCTCATGTCCTGCATCACGACATCCGACCAGCGCTTCCTTGGGCGTCCGGGAGGTCGCGCCCCAGGAACTGGTATAGCAAGGCACTTGCGTCCGACATAGTTCTTAGGCCGGCGCGTACCGTGGCCAAACCATCTCAAGCGACGCTCTTGGAGCTTATCCGCTACGTCACGGACCCCAAGACTACTTCGAATGAATGTGTTGCGCATGCGGTCAGACCGCGTTACGCCGCGCATCCACCTCAGCATCGTCATTTCCGTGACGTGAAGCTCCTGAGTGTGCCGAGATAGTGCTGGCTAACACTCGCTGCCGTATAAAAGAACCGGTCGGACGATGCTCTTGTATATCAGCCCCTTGAGCTTGGGCGGTATTCTGCGGTCGCAGACCACACCAGTGACCTCCCGCCATTTGGCCCAGGCAGCGCTTATCCGGCCATGGACATCGTGATCGATGCCTCCAGACTCGTGCATAACGGATCCAAGGTACCTGAACTTCTCCGAGTTAACGGCTGACTCAGGACCTATAAGGATGGTGCTGGAGTCCCGGCTCCCACAGGCCATGTACTCTGTCTTCGACACATTTAGTTTGAGACCGCCGTTCTCAAGCGTACCCTTCCAGAGGTTCACTTTACGCTCCAGCGTCTCTCGGTTCTCGGCAATGAGTGCTATGTCGTCGGCATACATAATCAGCATGGAGGCTGGTCCTGGATGTGGGCCAAGACAGTATCGAGCACTACATTGAATAAGAACGGACTAAGACCCGAGCCCTGGAGAACCCCCACTGTAATCGGGAAGGGTCTAGTGTCGCCAACATCAGTCCTAACCATAGAAGCGGAATCGTGGTACATGCCTCTGATAATCTCAATAAAGGCCTCAAAGGGATCCCTTTGGATCGCAATGCCCACCAGATACACTGACGAGGCACACAGTCAAAGGCCTTCTGCAGATCTAAAAAGGCCACATGCAGAGCTCTCCTTTTTTCCCTGTATGCCTCTATACAGGGAAAATTCCTCCTATTCTGAGGGCGAAAATGGCGTCCATGGTGCCCGATCCTGGCTGAAATCTAACTGAAGTCGAAGGCAATTACGTGTTTCGTCAAGGGTTATTGGGGCAATAAGTCCGAGGTTAGGAGGTGGATCGTGATGAGGACTGCATGGGTGCTGAGTATTCAGCAACTCCTGGAAGTAGCTTCTCTACATCTCCTTCACAGAGTCATAATTACAGAGCAGCGTGCCCTGGGAATCTCTGACGCACAGACATTTTGCGATATCTTACGTCGCTTTATCCCGGGAACGTGCCAGTTTATAAATGAGCTTCTGCCCCTTCACAGTTTCAAGTCTGTCAAATATAGGTTCTCAGAATATTTTCTTCCGCTGTATTACGAAGACGGTATCTAAAATCTCCGTGAACACGTTCATGCGGCTCTGCAGCCTTACTGACGTGACCGTTCAAGTCTTCCCCAACAACAAACAATCATTTCGGTAGACGGTATAGCAAGTAGAACCTCTTCATTCTGCTTTCAGAATGATTCTTTTTCAGATACGCTACAGTCGGCCTGTGGCGCATAGGCACTAATTTAGTTTGTAGTTAGGCCTTCAATCCCTTATGCATGGAAAGAACTACTGCCACACCGTTTTTACCTGAGAGTGACCCAGTGTATATAAGCCGGTAACCCTGTCCGTTATTGCGGGGCTTACTGCCCTTTCAGCAAGTTTCCTGTAGGAAAGCACACTGGACCCAAAGTCTTATAAGTACATCTGCGAGTTATCTGCATCGTCCGGTTAGAGAGCCAATATTCCAAGTTGCAAAGCGTAGTTTCTGTCTGGGTACTAGCGTTTTAAGCAGTGTTCGTACTTGAGACGTGGTTGCGTTCCATATTAGCGACGGACGGCGGTTTTTAAATGGAGCAACTGCCATTTGACTTCCAAAATCACTTTGAAAAAGTACGCTATAATTTATTTATGGACTATTTTAAGACCCCTTATAAGCACTCATATATTATTTATGGACTATTTTAAGACCCCTTATAAGCACTCAAACCGATCTGATGGCTGAATCAGACAGAGATGTACCTTTATATTGCGCTACTTCTGGAAGGGCCCTACTTTCAGGCTAGTGAGTACGCAAACTTTTATAAAATGACGTCGGTCTGGAGGCCCTAGGCCCTTGAATTAAAAAACTATGAAACTGGAACCGCATGCAAACTAAATGGACAATAGAACGATTAAAGTAATTTTGATTAATATAATGTAAACTACTGGTACAGGCTGCAGGCTGTTTATTGGAGGCCCCCTCCAACCTCAAACTTCCTCTTAAGTAGATACTATGCGTTTTTTCAAAGGTTTACTTAGGATTTGATCAAGGGAATTTGCACCAGATGGAGGCCTCCCAGGACCCGAGGCCCAGGGCGGATTGCCCCCGCCGCCCCCGCCTTACATCAACATTTCAACTTTACACACTGGTTTTTAAAAGACGTATCTTTTGGTTAAAAATTACAATTTTAGAAGAGCTTCCATTATAGTTTATCCAATTTTAACAACAAAAAAAATAAATATAAACAATTTTTCATAACAACAAAAATTAATAACTTTTTCTTTAGTTTTTTTTTTTCAGAGACGATGTTATTCACTGACAATTGTTTCAACCTAATTACGCTATTTTTTACTTAAGTAATTCAGAGCCATAAAATAATTGAACTTCATAATCTATACAAAAATAACTGAGTTATTCAAGCGGACGAAGGTACAAATAAAGTGAAGTAAATTGTACAATTTTAATTAAATAACATTTCAAAGCTTAAACATCCACGTAGCGTTAATCTACGTAGCTATATAAATATGTTAAAGTTAATAATATAAAAAATATAGCATTATTATTACATATAATACGATACAGTTAGATTTAATTTTTTTTTGGATATAATTATTTTTATGTACATTGACAACATTAATTTATATTTGAAGCTTCAAAGTTCAAACATCAAAGTCACTTTGAATGTGACAAGTTGAATCTAAAATCTAAATGCAGTTTGTGCCTTGAATCGAATTTTATTGTAGAATAACAGTAACAACTTAAAAAATGAAAATTTAAGACTAAAATTAACTAATAAAACTATGTGAAGTTTCAACATCAACATTCAAAATGGTGCTTTTTAATTTCTGGTCAATTCTCCACTGGTATCTAAGACCAATTGTGAAGTGGTTTTTAAGAAAAACTACCCAACTATGTGAACTCCAAAGAATATGCTATGGTGATATGCCTGGAGCTCAAAGAACATGTAATATCGAACAATCTTTGATGTTGTCAAGAACACGAGACGTTAAGGAAGTTGTATCATTTTTAGACACTGTAGTAAAAGAACGTAAGTTTGTCCCCATAAGCTTCCGAGAAATACTTGACCCATCTATAAATATTATTTTAAGAGTGAAAAAAATTAACCCCAAGCTCCATGATGTCTTTATACCATCATTTCGACGCTGCCTGCAACAAATTTGGAGTTATAGGCAACTTACAGATGAAGTTGAAGAAATACGTAAAACTCAATATGATAGTAATAATTCTGATCATGAAGATAAATTATTGAAACTGTGGGACTTATTAGTACCTAATAAACCACTGGAAGCAAGAATTACAAAGGAGTGGCAATATATTGGTTTTCAGGTAAATATAATGCTATTTCACTATAACCTTATGAAGTCATGATCTGTTGTCAAATTACAATAAATGAAACCATTACACACTATTTATTTTTTGCAGGGTGATGATCCAAAAACTGATTTTCGTGGAATGGGACTTCTTGGTCTGGATAATTTACTTTACTTCTCTACTGAATATCCAGATGTATCAAGACATGTTTTGAGTCATTCAGTGCACCCTAAGTATGGTTATACTTATGCTATTGTAGGTATCAATTTAACATCAATGGCATATTTTCTCTTAAAAGATGGTTCAGCAAAAACTTACATGTTTAATGCCAAACATCAATTGCCTAGTATTAATTTATTTCATAAATTTTATTGCTACTTATTTTATGAGTTTGATAAGTTATGGCTAGAATCTAAACCTGAAAATATGATGGAATTCTCAATTATCTTTAAAAAATTTGAAAATGCAATACGCACTGAATTAGCTGATCCTGCATCTGTTTTTCGAATAAATATTGAAGTTGACACTGTATAACAATATCTAGTTTATGCACATTTTGCAAGCTTTATGAATACAAGATTTTACTACACAAGATTTTAAGATGTAAATTTTACATAGTATTTAGGGTAAAAATACATTAATATGATTATGCTTTTATTACTTGTCATATTTCCTCACATGTTTGTAATGAGAGTGTTAACATTACTTTTAATGAACTGAATAATCTGGATTCATAATTATTAAAGATATAATAAATAAATATTTGGCACAGAATACAATAAATTTATGATTATATCAAATACTAAATGGAGGCTGAATATTCATTACAAATCTAATTTTAAACTAAAACAATGCTTTATTCAACATTATATTCTCCTAGCTCAGATTTGTTGTCTCGACCTTTACAATATTACACAATGAAGGCTAAAATAGAGCCACATTAATAATATAATTTTCTATTTAAGTGTACAGCTTTTTCAAATTTATTAAAGTATAAATTAAAAAAATACTAAAAATAGTACCTGAGTATTAGAGCTACAAGTACCATAAAAATTACAATTTAAAACCTTTGTAGCACAGTGACACAGCATCTGCTTATAAATACTATGGTTGTGAGTAAGATTTTCACTTAAGGGGTGAGTTATTTACCTCTCTCTGGTAACAAGACAAAGCACGAGTTTCAGTTCTGCCACTGATCATGCAATAATTCGAAAAAGTGGAGAGCAATGCCTTAATCTTGTATTAAGGTAGGTTGCCTCTACCTCCAGTTCTATATGGAGGATACAATGTGAAACTAAAAAAACATAGCATTTTTTTAAACATCACATAAATAGCATAATATTTTCATGACAAGAGTGTTTATAATTTGTTTGAAAATTAAATATTATGTACACATTGGTTTAATTTTTTTATTCCAAAAAACATTTATTTTAAATAAAACTAATGCTGCCAGTCATAAGTATTTATTTAAAAAATAATAACATAAAAAAGAACATTAAAAGACATAGTAAAGATTTGTCATGAAATATGCAACTTAATAAAATATACAATTATGTTAAATTAGACCTTTTATTTCATCTGTCTGTATCTTAGGGAAATGCAAAAAACATCACAAAAATAAAAATGTTAACAAATTTGTTTAATATATTTGGACGGGTGAATAAAATGCATTATATTGTGCATACCCTGCAAATTTAATATATTTTTATATTATTCATATATATCTTCACAAAATAGTTTTTGTTTGTAAGCCTTTATTCTCATGAATGATATTGTCGGTTAAACAGGCAGGCACACATTTAGCGTGTATAAAGTTTTTTAACTCATAATTTTAAAAGAACATTTTTTCCTCTGTCCTTCCTTAATAGGCTCTTTACACTCTAAGCTGTCGATATAGGAAAATTTTCGTTTTATATTAATATTGCCTGCCAAAATTTACAGGATATAATATACATAATTTCACAAACATAAGTACTATAAATGAAACAAAACAAATTATTTGCTTTTCTTGCTTTGGTTTTGCTTATCTTTTTTGGGTTTCGGTTTTGATTTTCCCGCTTTAATGATAGCGATTAGGGCCGTAATAGCAACTAGACCAAAACCAGCAAGACCTATTTGCCAAATCCATGGATACCGGGCCAAGATCTCCATTGATAGTGCCACACTATATTTAATAATGTCTACACACCAATCAACCAATTCATCACTAGAAAAAAAAATTACAGCATTTAATTACCCTATATTTTATAATTTAAAGAAATCAACGAAAAAAGAGGCCAGTTGTGGTGCAGGGGCACTAAGTGTGACTGTTAAATCAACTAGTTGTGAGTTTGATCCAGTTAATGAAATATTTATTTACAATTATATTTCTACTTCTGTGCTTTGGTGTTGAGGCAAAGCGGAGCTTTGAGTTCCGCCACTCAACACGCAATACTTGGGCGGAAAGAGGGGAACACTAGGTTCTCTCTGCCTACCCTGCTGTGTGTGTGTGTGTGGGGATATGAAAATAATTTGTTCTCCTAAGAGGGAATCGAACCCTCAACTGTCAGATGCTATTCTAATATGTCACAATGGCCTTTCCATGTTAGTTATAAAAAAAGAATTCAATGTCGTAGTAACGGAATACTTACAAAGGTGATGAAAGAAGTGGTACTGTTTGACCTTTAGAATTTTTATACCAGTCCTGAGCAAATGATACAAACGACTTTATATCATTTTTTGGCAAATCGTACGTGTACACTTTCCCTAAGCGAAAGCTGTAAAATAATGAAGAATAAATAAAAAAAACTTTTTATAAGCACATAATGATGCTTTGTGGTGCAGCTGCACAGTAATGAATGCAAGCACTATGGGATTTTTTTGGTTCAATTCCCGCTCAGGGACTAAATTAATTTTGTCTTGTTTCTTCTTTCTGATAACAAGAAAAAGATCAGTGTTCAGTTTTTCCACTCAACACTCAAAATTTGATAGTGTTTTGGAAATTCTTGGGTCCTAATGCTTAACACTACATTTTCTCTGCCTATATACAAGGTCTGGCTAAAAACAGTTTAATGCTATTATAAATATTAAATAGTGTAGTTTAAAAATAAACTTACAAAAGAAAAGCAGGCAGTTTAGCGATTTTAAATCGTTTGGCGGTATTTAAACCAGCTAAATTAGCATCAATCCTAGCAACATTGATGCGACCACGTAAAGTTGCGCCAACACCCTCCCATACTGCATGTAATCTTTGACATTCTACACATGATGCACCATAGCTGAAAGAAAAACATAAGACATATTTTTTTTTAGTTTTACGTCGTATTCCGCATATAACAGAAAACAGAGGGAACCTAGTGTTGTTAAGACACTCTGTTCCGGGACGATGAGCCGCTCAACACCGCGCTTATCTCGTATTTAGGACAAGAAAATTAAAATAATACCCATAACCCACAAACTACCCACAACCGTGAGTCTGTAAAGGCGTATATCCATATCTTCGGTTAGGTAACGTGGTTAAGCGCGGAAGTGAGTTCCGCCACTCAACACGCAATGTCTCAAAAATTAGGCAGAAAATGGTAAATAGAAGTCTTAATGGGAAGAGGAGTATCATAACACTAGATTCCCAGATTTTCACTGTGGCATCAAGTTTCGCCACTTGGCATACAAACTCTCGCATTTAAACAGAATGCAGAGAAGGGAGTGCTCTAACACTCTTTTATCACATGACTATTGCATAGCAAAAAGGAGGGTTATTATTTTATCTTGCTTTGCTTCCTTTCTTTTGTATAGCAAATAAATAGCGTGAGGCTACAAAAAATATATACTTAAACACATTGAAAAGTGAGATAAAAAAATATTGAATACTCACAACATGACAAACCAATCTCCAGTAGTAGCCCCAGTAGCTGCTTGTGTTAGATGTTCAAATATTTTGTCATTGAGTTCTTTAACAGCTGGTGACTGGTTTTTTTCCAGAAATCCATACACTTCATTTTCATTTGGTTCACCTTAACATACCTCAGTGTTATAATTATATTATGTTATTTAAAACAGAAAAATAAAGAATTACTTTAAGATAACCTTAAATTTTGTCCTTTAAACCTTTAAATTGTGTTAAAAATTAAATAATCAATCTCTTTTATTTAATTTTAAGATTCTATTTCAATTTTTTGACATATCTCAGACAAGAGAAATCATTTCTAGCATTGAAAATATAGTAGATACTGAATTCCAGAATTCTAATATTTATGAACTGATGGTAAATTATTTAATGTTCAAAAAATAAAGCTTGTAACTTTTTATTTTAAATCATCATTGTCATACTACTGAGGAGGTCACACAAATGTGGCCCTACCTAGTGTGATAATGTCAAGCATTGCACTTTTATCTTGTTACCAGAGCAAAGAAATGAAAACAATTCATTTCCTCAAGTGGGAGTAGAACCAAGTGGTTCACAACTATTAATTCTTCAGTTAGCTATGCCACAATGACCTCTTTACATATATAAGGTACAAGTCTATCACAATGTTTATTACCTACCATCATACAATAAGGGTACACCATGTCTGAAGAACACAACAGCTGGTTCTTTAGTTGGACTATAAAGTCTTGCTAAATGACTATTGACTGCCTTAACTGTAGCAGCATTCAAATGCTTATTAAAATCATCATCCAGGCTATCCAATGTTACTTCAAGCTTATCACAAATCACACAATTTGGCTTAGCTAAAAAAAATTGATAAATACACAAAATACCTCCACTATTTTACATTTGGTGTTGAAAAAAAAATGTGACTAGTACTTATAAAATTTTAGAAATATTCTTTGTCTTAATAAACTACATCAATTCCCAACTGTGCCACAGTAATTGAAGTGTAGTTTACCATTCTATGAAAATATTATTTGTACAATTTTTAATTGGTAATCATTTTAATAAAAATACCTTTAAATAAGGTTTGTCAATTAATAATAAACATATGAAAATTAATATTTAACAAAACTTACAAAATAAAACAATAAGTTTGTCTTCTTCTTTAATGAATTGGAGTAATTCATCATCACTTACACTTTGTAAGAGTTGACTTTCTACTTTTGATAAGTATAATACTAAAAGAAACCAATAATAGACTACGCGCATCTTAAAAACTATTTAATTTGAAGGTTAAGTGATACTTTACTATAAAACGTATGTTTTGATATTATGAATTTAATTTTAAACGTCAATAAGCTCACTCTCTCTTAATAAGAAAAACATAACATAATACTATAAATTAAATAGATTTTTATATATCAGATCAACATGTTAATGTTTATTCAAACTATAAACTTATATTGTTACTTTATATTTCAGTAGTAATTACAAATTGAAAGTTGGAAATTCAGACTTCACCGTCACAAATTACATGACATTTACACAGATTATGTAGCGAATTGTTATCCCGCAGAATGATAAAAATAATTTTGAATGTTTTTTATTTTGTTGTTTTTATGAATTAATGAATTTCAATAAAAACTCGAGTTCATCTTTCTGTATAAGAAAAAACTGTCTGTGACATTTTATAAAGACAATGGACAACACACACAGACAGATCCATAATGCAATTGACATATGTCTAATGTCTACCTGTGTGTTCTAATGTGACGTGATAAAAACAAAAATCTACTTATTATTAAATATTAATTTTAGTATTTAAACAACCATCTTTTAATTGAAACTCTTAAGGTAAAAGAAAAACATATTAATATATATCGACAAACGACATCTCTTCATTTTACGTTTACTGCTGTTCATTATCGCATTTATTGTATCCGCCCTTTTACCGTCGTAACAACAGTAGTTAGAAGCGATTGATCTAATAAATTAGTAGTCTTAAGGTTAGCAAGTATAACTAATAACCTTGTGGTGCAAAGCAAAGTAGGCTGTCTTGTCATTTGCTGAGACATTTTAAAAAAGAAAGAAGATTCTATGAGTCATCTTATTTGCCTCCACAGAAGTGAGTAACCACATAATTAAAAGCTTGAATTAAGAGGGCTTATTATTAAAAAAGTTTGAGATCCGCAACAATGGCAGAGCTAGAAGAAAAAGTTATAATGACTCCAAAGAGTAAAACACCTACATCTACTGTTTTAATTGTGGAAAGAAAAATTGCTGAGGCTGAACCAAGTGACAAAATACATGTAGCTGGTGGAGACCATACAGGAATAATAATAAATAAAGAAAAAATATATGGTAAGTTGTATATTGAAGAAAATATAGTGAAATTTTGATCATCAACCTGTATTCATATTCATAAATCGTAAAAAATGATATCCAAAATACCTCCTTCTGTACTATAATATTATAAAATTAAGTTAACATTGTCAAATTTGATATGAGTTGAAGTTGAAATAAAAAAATATATTCAACTCATATATGAGCACTTTATATATGTCTCTATTACTTTTATAATATCTAGGAACTTACAACACAATTTCTTTTCAAATGTAAATACAAAAAAATACATTTTTTATTAAGGGGCCCAACAGCATGTCTGACTGTACACATTATGGTTGTTGGTTTGATTATGACTTGGTAGTTGCAATATTTTCATTTCTTCTGCTGCTTTTAGTTGACCTGACATGCAAAGTCTCAAAAATTAAAAGGAAATTAGGGGAAGGAATGTTTTAACAATATGTTCTATGTGCTTAAACTGCTAAGCCTAATACAGCACACAAACTTAATTTCCGAAACATTGCATGTTGAGTGGTTGTGCTCAACTTTAATATTTAAATAAAAAATTTAATGATTCATTCCTCATTGTTTTCTTCAATATATTATTAAATTGTAGTAATCATTCTTTGTTACTGTTTTTTTAAATTTGTAATTGTCCTATTTTTCAGAAAATGGAGTAACAGAACCATGCCATGCTCAGTTAGAATTTTGTGTTTACTTAGTATCAGCTGTTACTGGTAATCATACTCGAGAGGCAAGAGGTCTGAGATTTTGGTTTAAGCCTGAGGTACCAAGAGATGAATGTCCTTATCAGGCTCAAGCATTCTTCCGAGAGCTTGTCAGCCCACAAGATTTTCCTAAAGGTAAACTACTTGTTTTAAAAAAAGTTGTTATTAAATTATTTCATTTTCAAATATGTACCAATTTGAATTTAGCAGGACCTCCACCCCATGCATCTTTTAAATCATTCAATCTCCTGATCACTTAGCCTTACTTTTTAATTAAGCTACATCAAATTTTTTATATGCTTGTTACTACTTATTTATGAACAATCTGCAAGAATTGTGGATTTTAGTCCTGTTATATATCAAATTTTTGTTTTTCCTATACTTTTTTTACCTTATTTTTCTACCCTTAATGTGGACGTTAGGACTATTATATACTTACAATAATTGTATTTTAGATTATGTTGGATTCATTAAGAAAATAATAAAATTGATGCAAAATAAATTTCACCAATTAAGACTTCTGGAAGTTGAATTGAGGCAAGAAGAAAGTGGTTCGCCTCCTCCTGGTTAGTAAGATTTTTTTTATAAATTATACAAGTGGTTACTAGCTTTATCTAGGTTGACCTTCGAAAACACAATATCAATGGTACTGGAGGAAGGTCATGTAAAATCATGAGGACACAATGAATTGGGCATGTATGTTTGAATCGAGGAAACAAAAAAAATACTGCCCCAAACATAATCAAACTCATAACTGTCACGTAAGATGTTGGGCCAAAGCGGCTTCAAGATGACATGACATATTGTTATATCATAGACAGTTACAGAAATTCCATTTCATGTTGAAAAATAATATAAATCATTATCAATGTAATATGTTTAGATACTTTATTAATCATTATTTAATAACAATATTCTATAGCACAGTGGAAATTCGATTACCCAGAGTTATTGTTGCACTTATGCATTCATAATAAATATAGAGAAAATCGAATTTATAACACAAACATTCCCAAAAATTCTAGGCTTATTCACAAAATAAAATATACCGTATTTTTTGTCAGCACTACTTTAAATGAAACCACTTTTTTAACTACTCTCTTAAGAGAGTATAGACAGTATACACATAATAGGCTTTAAAGCTTAATACATTAGTTTTTTCCCAATATTAAAAGTGATTTAGTATAGTATCTATGCGTAACTGCGTCACACGAAATACAGGTATGGATAAACATCCTGAAATGAAAAAAAATCCTGTTTAAACTGTTGAGGTATTTTGATTAATTTCTTTAAGTATGAGTTTAAAATATTTTACCGTATATGCTGTTTCTGTAAGAGGAGAGCTGACGCTTCCATTCTGTATATTATATGTAAGTACCGAGTATATTTGTGTACGCATAATATCTTTTTAGTAATATAATATTTTATTTGAATTTTAGTTTGGCAATTATTTGTCCTAGATTATCGAGTTTCCACTGTACTTAAATTTATATACATATATTTATATATTACTTTGATCACTTCTTCTTAATGTATACCTATAATATAATTGAAAGATATTTTATACATATAGATTTGGAGCTTTTAAATATAATGTATTTATATTCTAAAATGGTTTAAATAAGTATATTTTTATAACAGATATCATTTTAATTTTGTGCCACAGAAGCAAATGGCGAAATTTCGAGTAAGGCAATTATATACAAGTATTATAATGGTTGTATGTATTATAATTTTTAGTATACAGCATGTTATGTTTTTGAATTTTTTTATAATAATATGTAAAGTAATAATTATTACACCTATAATAACTTATTTATAGGGCTTGGTCATTTGTGCATGTTTTTGTCACAATATTTTCAATTTTTATTTATTTTTATACACGATGTACTAACCCATAAAAAGCTAAAAGAATTAAAATACTATGTTTATTTAAATGCTAAAGTTTCATCTTATGATATGTTAAACTTTAGTCTTTGTTGCCTAAAATAGCGAGTTTTAATTAGCTAGATTTTATTTTATTTAAAAAAAAACAATGTCACGTAACAACCCCCAAGTCCCTTTCCCCTTACACAATTACATTTAAAGTATTTTTCATAAAGTAAACGAAATCGTTTTACATCGAATTGGTAATTTTTATATAATATTTCATTATATAAAAATTACTTAGAGTAATATGATGTATGTATTACATATGTAATTAATTTGATATACGATTCTTATGTATATTTCGTAATAGAATTGCGTGTATAAATTATAATAATGAGTAAATATAATTTTAACAGTGTAAAATTACTTTATTTTAATCATTAATTTCAGTGGCGTAGCTAGGGCATTTGCTGCCTGGTGCGGCTTAGGACTTGATGCCCTTAAAAATGGTCAAAACAATTTCAGATTTCAGAACATAGAGAGATACGAGGGGAGGTTTCGAAGTCCGTGGAATGAAAGGGTTCTTAATTAAATGAAATAATAAATCTAGTTTTCCATTTCAATATAATCCCCCTTAAGCTGAATAAATTTATTGGATCTATGAATTAATTTTTCTAAACCGTCGAAATAATATATTTTTTTCTTTCGCCTCGAAATGGGCCAAAATTGCGTTCTTCATTTCATTGTTGTCGGAAAATTTCCTTTTATTAAATTGGGGAACAATGAATATCACTAGGGGCCAGGTCTGGTTTGTAAGGTGGGTGGACTAGTGATTCGAAGCCGTGCGTGTGCAGAGCGGCTATAGCAACTCTGCTCTTGTGAACTGGTACGTTGTCTTGCAAGAGCAACCACACCCTTAGCCAACTTTCCCGGACGTATCAATCAATATTATCCCCTCACAATCCCAAAAAACCGTAGCCATCAACTTTCCAGCCGATTGTGACACCTTGAATTTCTTTGGGGTGGTATGCCCTTTTTATGCATGGACTCCTGTTTTGAAGCGCGTATAATAATGGTGAAAAGGTGGAGCCTTGCGGGACTCCGGAGCAGACGGGTCTAGAGGACGATAGTGTCCCTTCTAATCTGTATCGGAACGTGCGGTTCGACAGGTATTCTCGAATGATGTGAACGAGCGAGTCCGGCAGTGCCATACGACGGAGCTTGAAGAGCAGGCCGTTGTGTCAGACATTGTCGAAGGCTTTGGCTATGTGCGCGATATGTGGCGCCTAGTATGCCTGGGACGATGGCGAAAGCCCTCCGAGTCGACTCTGAGCTGTTCAAATTGGGATTTGACTTGCCTCCTAAGATCGTTTAATGTTTTATTGTTTGCGGTGTTCGGCACGCGTCGTGGGCTCTGGTGGCATAATTTTTACTAGGATTGATTTTACTAGGAGGCTCCCTGAGCTTCCCTGAGATCTCAAATCTTCCTTTAGGCAGATCTGGGACCTCTTTCGAGCAGCTGAGGAGAGCTTGCTGAATGTAAGTCGTGAAACGGAACAGGGCTGAAACTCTATTTATATACTAATGATGAGTCCCCCAGTAGTATGACATTAGGCGAGCGCCCCTCGTATATAATTTTTTTTTTGCTTCAAAACTATAATAACTGTATATAAGTTATAACATTAGATTAGATTATGGTAAAAAATATTGCAAAAATTTAAAAACGGACATAACGCGCTTTTTGACTAGCAAAGTCATTAATCAGATTTTCAAAATCAATAGTATCGACTACTAATAATTCATGTTCGGTTGACATGATAGCGAGATTTATTCAACCTAGTATGTGACATTGTTGATCTAAGTAGTTGAAGTAGTTTTTAATCAATTTAAGTTTTGAAAAACTTCTTTCACATGTTGCCACACTCACTCCGAGGGTTCAAAAACCTGAGCAGCATTACAATATTAGGCACAGAATCGGACTGCTGATGTTTGTGTATAAAAGTCAAGTGTTTTAGTGGTCCTTGGTTCTTCAAAGTCTTAAGGGTCTTTCTATTCTTATTCGTTACAGTTTACTACTTATCTAATGTTCATCTCTCTTGACACCTTACTCTACCACAAAGGCTCATGGAAAATCAATATTTCACTTAATTTTATTTTTCATTTTCATTCTCCAATTTTTCTTGTACATTTCTTGATTAAAAAAAAAAATAGAAGAATCGATCGTCGACTTTGATGCCCCTTTCCTTTTGAAGCCCGGTGCGACCGCACCGCTCGCACCCCCCGAACTACGCCACTGGTTAATTTTATTAAAAAATAAATATTACGTTTATTTTTTGCTTAATAACAATACTATAAATTGTGTAATTTAAACATAACTTCTACCTACTGCATGGTTTTATAAGTACATTAAAAAAGGTTTTCATTTTCATAACACCATTTAATACTAGAATCATTTTCAGCTTTCATAGAAGATAGCATTGTGAATCAAACATTTATATCGGAGCAAAAAGTATTGGACATGATTGAAAATGCTTACCCTAACCCACTGTCGGTAGAGGATTTTGTTACGTGAGTATATATCACTAACTTTTAATCGCTGCTTCACCCCCGAGGTCAAATGAAAATAACTAAGAATTGTGTTTGACATATTTTAACCACCCGAGGTAACGGACCACAGGCTTGGACGAGAGACCTTGGTGGTCCGTGCTCATCCCAGAATAGTATTGTGCGCACTCCAGAAGTCCCTATGCCCATGGTGTTCAGCTATTTATTCATAGCAGTTCAGCAACATGGTGTAGTGTGACTCTAAACTCCAGATTAATAGTTTTTTTATAATGAAATTTCGATGTGTTTATAATAATATAATAAAATTACTTTTAAAGTTAAATTGCCAGAGTTAATAGTATAATTTTTATAACATATTGTGTAACATAAATACACACTATGTACAATGTAAGAAAAACCTTAAAACAACTCTTTATTACAGTGCCGGAAAATGGTCCAAAGCAGACGTTAAGGATGCTCTCGAATCTCTAGAAGAAAAAGGTTTGACAAGACTTATGTCTGATGGAATCTACGTTCGTCAACACAGTATCGATACCCAAGTAAGGAGGACTTAATTTGGCAATATTTGTATATATTCGAATAGTTGAGTGGCGGAACACAAGACCGCGCTTTATCTTGTAATTCTTTCCCCCAAGTGGGAATCGAACCCACAACCTTCGACTGACTGCCCGTAATCGGTAATATCTAAAAATGAATAATATTTATTGCACTAGGTGGTAAAACAAATGCCCACCCTATGTTCTTCACGTCAACCCACAATAGCTGTAGTTACGGCGTTGTACTGCGAAAAGCAAGCCGTCGACGCCATGATGGATAACCAAGAAACGTACGTCCGGTACACTACTGTCGGTGAGTTAGCATGAATGTATTATTATTTTTTTGTTTTTTTCAATCGGTTCTCCTTTAAAAAATCTCTTTCTTTCTCCGCTTACGAAAATAGTTCATATATTTTTATTTACCGAGTGTATGTACCATTATGGGTAGAGATCCCAGTGGTTAAATCTGTCTTGTATCGTCTATTCTCATAGCCAATCGGAACCAGAATAAAATATTTCAAATGATGGCAACCTCTGCTTGTGGCAGTTATTTTCCAGGCAACCATGTGTTATAGTGTTGAGAAACAAAACTTTAATAAGATATATAATTCCCTAAAAAAACATGCAAAACAAATTATTAACATAAGTGAACTGCTTAAACCAGGCAACCTTGGGGTTACGACAGACTGAGTGGTGGCTACCATTGTTATTCCAATTCCCTATGCAATTTTCTTCCAAATGATGTAGGATTCATATAAAAAACATACGAGTGCAAATTTAATTAATGGTGATAGCGGCACGATTCTTCTAGGCTAGGTGCTCTTCTTGTACATTCTACTATCATGTCTCATTCTTAAAAAAAAGTTCCTTTATAAACAGATACCTGCAGATTTACGAGCAATGGGATCTTATATGGCCATAAACATTATTATATTACCGTTTATTATATTTTCGCGGTCTGACAATATACCATTACGTATTGGGTGACAGCGTTGGGTTTCGTGATCTAACACGTAATATAGTAAGTGTGCAAAATTCATACATAATATAAAATGGAAAAATATAATTTCCTTCATTGCTTAAAATGTTGCTGAAATCTGAGTAAATTTACTGTGTATGTATCACAGGACTTCCCAAGCGTGTTATTCGCCACAGTTATTTTTAAAACATGAAGCTAATTAATAAAACAGGAAATAAATTATATTTTTTATTGATTTTTTAAATACAAATATTAATCTTTAAATTTAAGGTCCTGATATAAGAAAATTGATTTGACCTGTTAATTCAATGAGACAATCATTTGACCTTTGTCACTGTCTCGTTAATAAAAATATTATACATGAACTAGTGTTCATGTATAATATTTTTGGGGCCGTCATGGTACAGGGGCACAAGCGTGCGACTGTAAAAGCGACGTTTGTGGGTTCGATTCCCTCTCGGGGGAATGAAATATTTCATATTTTCCTTTCCTCACTCTAAAGAGGCGAAGCGCGGCTTTAAGCTTTTTGTTTCCTATATCTTATAAAACAAAGTCGCTTTTCGAGTCTGTCTGAACTTTCTAACTCTTCTTCTTCTAAACAACCCAACGGATTTTGATGCGGTTTTCTCCATTAGGTCGAGTATTTCTCAGGAAAGGTTTATATATAGTTTATTATTTGTACATTCTTATGTAAGTTAACATAAATAAGATAAATGTGTATAAAGTCCTACCCGTTGATACACTTTCGCGCATGCGCTGCTTTAATGGTAAGTACTACATGAAAATAATGTACTGGAGTATTATTTCTCTTAATAAGATCTACAAAAAAGTCCGCGACAGCATATTCGTATCTTTTAAGGATAACGTGTAGTGATCATATTTCTGTCTAAAAAATAATAATTTCAATATATTTTTTAATGTGAGGGATATTTTTCCATAATGGTATTAATCTTTATCCTTTAAAATACTTTATTATTTTTTAACGTTAAACGAAGATACAATTTGCTTTTTACACTATTTCGAAGCTGCGAATAGTTTTAGAGAAAAACGCAATTAATTGTTGACACATCACGCCGTTGACACATCAGCTATGTTTCACTTATCCCTTGCTCTCAGCATATAAATAAGTATATTAGTTACGTTGGCCATTTAATGTAGATCAAAACTGTCTTTTACTGTTTTTCATTTTAATAAGTACTTTAGAAGTTGTTACAATATCAAAAAATTCTTGCTGCGAAACGGCTCGCCACTCGCCATGCGTCCCTCCGCCCCCCGCGACGTTTTGCGTCCGCCGCGCCTGCCTGCTTTACACGCATCGGTGGTTCACTGGTAAAATGCTCGGCAGCCACGCGGCCGGCACGGGTTTGATTCCCAGCCGATGCATTCTATTTAATTTTCCTCACAGGCAGCCACGTAGTGCTTGCTTTTATCAGGGACAGAGTACCCTCTTCCCTACCCAATCGGTGTCGCTGTAAAAGCGAATAGGGCTAACAGCATTAACCGTCAGAGAACCAAGGCCCTGATGTCGTTCGGAGCTACAACGGAGATGGCCGAGAAAATGCTTCAATTCTGCGCCCGGCAAAGTAAATTTAGAAGTTTCAATTAATTATAATGTATTGTAAGAGAATAGTAGGTAGTCTGTTGTTTATAATTTCTTTCGTTTAAGTTTTCTGTTGTTTGTGATATTTATTTGTGTTTATTTGAAAACAATTGGAAAATCCTTATTGGAACTACGAAAATGCGGGTTGCATTAGGGCTTAATTCATTTGCACATTATCTTAAGTGCTTTGCAAACATACATTATATGAATAATTTAGTACTTAAAGCAGGCGAAGCCGCGAGGGGGTCGCTAGTTTAAATATATTATTATTTTTACTTTCATTTTAAAATTCTTGTTTGTTGTTGTTAGATATACTGTTTTAAGAATTGGTATTAAAATCATCAGCCTGTTTTGTCTACTACTGGGATGTAGGCCTCATTATACTGAAATAGGTTCTTAAAACTGATTACAATTTTAAAAGATTTTTTTTTAAAGTTATTATTATTAATTTGAATATCTTCATCAGCACTCCAAGTAATAGCATTGTTATTCAGTTAATCTTATATAATATTCAATTAATTATGGGCAATTACCCGAATAAAGTTATAATACACAACTAGCCTTCTGTAAGTCCCTATAATATTTAAAAGATTGTCCCCTAACACCATCACTGAAGAGTTGGGTCACCATCATCATCAGATGATACATACAAGAAGTAAATAAATCATTATTATGAGAAATATAAAACACAACAAACATAAAATTCGAATTTCCCTCAATTTCTATGGAATTTCATCATCAGAATCTGACTTGGTTGTAACGCAACTAATTGGAACGTATGCTCTTAATCAAAACAACAATCCACAAATTACAGAGAAATTGACAGACAAACATAAAAAATATAGTTTAGGAATATAGAATCGCAACTCCAATCCTTTCTGTAACAAGAAGTTAGTTAAAAAATATTTATAAATATGACTATTAAATTCAAAGGGACCTTTATTAAAAACATAAATGTTTATAGTAAAATTTATTTAAAAAAATTAACAGTGGTGGGTAATTTTATATTTACAATATCTATATAAATGTCATACACATTATACAAAACTGTCATATAACGAAGACATACATAATGTATTATTTATTAAATTAATGTCCATTTCTTAACTTACTTAATACTGGCATGTTTAAAGTAAGATTCAAGACTTAATACTAACAAAAAATAACAATAACAAAAAAAATAAATAATTAAAATACAAAGTAGTCGTGACTTTAGTCATAATCAGTAAAGATTAATCCCATATAAAATCTAATTGTGATATTTTCAATGTATCCTCATTTATAGACAAAAATATGTTTTTTTGTAACTGCAACTCAGTCTCAGACAGTAATGGTACATCTTTAAATCCATAGGCTCCCAACATTGTTACCAAATTTATTTCACCTTGGCTATTGTTCATAAACTTCATATGAAATTTGAAATTAGAATCTGTAAACACAATAAAAATACAATTAAATTTATAACAATTTTATATATAATAACTAATTAATCATCAATGCTGTTTCAAATTAAAAATTCAAATCTGCATCACACTGTATCCCGCACCCAGCAAGGTAGACAGAGGGAACCTAGTGTTAAGACACTCCGTTTCCCACTTCATCAATGTTGTTGATATCTCAGTACTTATTGGACAAAAAAATATTTCACTTTTATGTACATTTATTTATATTTTAGTTTTAACATGCCTTAAATATTTACTTTTCGAAGCCAAAAATTTCAATTAAAAACTTGGCATGCTATGGAAGAGCTATGCTTAGAAAAGCTCCGAAGTATTGAGATTGAAATAGGATAATCAGTCAGGCAACCAAAGTTATTAGGCAGTGCACTGGTTACATTTGTCCATTTTGTTGACGAGTGGGATAAAAGCATTCTGCAATGGAAACCAAACCTTGGAAAGGCAACCTCCATTGCTAAGTGGTTGGTAATAGTTGGATGCTAAGAAAGATCAACCTCAGTGGTGTACTAATATGGGCTTATGCCCAGCAATAGTTGAGAATATGATGATAATAATGAATGCAAATAACAAAATTATTTGTACTTACCAACACTAAGGCTTGAGAGCTCTTCCCGTTGTTCTACTTTCAGTGAGCCATTTTCATCCCTCTCAAATAAGATTTCATTACCAACATAATTAAAAGTTATATAATAAAGTGGTGTTTTTACTGAATTAACTGCTCCACTCATAAGACCTATTCGTAAACTGAAAATAATACAA
Source organism: Heliconius nattereri (assembly GCA_013403645.1). Lineage (NCBI taxonomy): Eukaryota > Metazoa > Arthropoda > Insecta > Lepidoptera > Nymphalidae > Heliconius > Heliconius nattereri. The sequence goes on along the minus strand of JAAIXI010000234.1, from coordinate 7,320,156 downwards.
ACTTTAATATAAAAATATTATTGATATTATTTCAATTAATTTAATTTAGACCAATGCTTATAATGTAAGTCTATAAATTTATTTATATTTACTCTCAACCACAACCAATATTAAAAACATTGGCATTATATATTCTACATAAAGTATATTGGTAAACAAAAGAAATCAAATGCATACCTTTTCCTATTTTGAGTCAATTTTCCGTTTATAACAATTGTACCATCTACATAAATAAGATCCCTGGGTAATTGAAATATTATTTCGTTATGTTCTGGCCCCCCTTTCTGGGAATAGTCGTTTACAGTTACAATCATCTCGTTGTCCAAGCGCTCCCTATGCAATGAAAGTTATTTCATTGAAGATTCATATATATACTACACACGTTTGCTTACACATCGCTTATCGAATAAGTGGAGGAGAAACATAAAATAATCGTCACTGCTTTGTATGGCTTTATATACCTACATTGTTTTCTGACAATTGTGTCAGTTTACCTAAAATGTTAATAGCTATATATTGTTTGATATAATTATTTTATGAGCATTTGTATAAATCTAAATATTTACAAAATTACATTAGTATTTGCATTGGCACCGAAATCTGAAGCCTGCTCTAGGTTTGACAATAGATTTTTTCATTTTTGACATTGACGTTTACTTATCACGATATCTTCTAGTTTCTATCATGAAATTTAATTATTTGAATTATTAAATTTTATTATTATTATTTATGATAAATAAACAGTATATAATATGTGGAACATAAAATTATATTTCATATCTGTTCTTCACGATCTATATTGATGTTGTATTAATTAAAACTTATTATGGAGTAAAAAACTATTATCCTATTTCATTTGTATAATATAAAATACACACCCCGCTATACACTCCCAGCATGATTTGAGCATTTTATTCGATTAAATTATTGATTTAGACTGATTACACGCGTCCGTTTCCGCAGATTTTTCTTATAAACTACCATCTATCAATAAAGACTTCAGATGGAATGTTCTATAGAAGGAGATGACGTAATACCGAAAACAAACACGTTCACTGAATACGTATACCGTTGGAAAGATCGGAGACGCTATACAAACCTTTAAGATTATAATATACAATCGCGCCGGCGACTCTAGCGCAGTTACACCTCAGAGTTAGTAAGACGTCAGTACACTTGTACAACTAATATTTCTAAACTTAAATACTCGTAAACTCTCACGTTTATATAGGTTTTTCAATATAAACTATATTCAACAAAGTATTTTATAGCAATTACAAATATTATTCTAAATGATATTTTGCTAGCAATACCTCTTACTATATGTAAACGTAAATGTTGTTCAAAAATGATATTACTAATTATATTTTGCAACAAATTAATTATTTTGTAATATTCGTGATAGAGATAATAGAGTAAAATATATTTATAGTTATGAGTTTACATATATCACTTCAAGTTAGGATAGATATCAAGTCCTATAGGATTTTATCGCTTGATTAATCAATTGACTTTGTTATTAATAACATTAATATATAAAACCTAAAATATTTGTAACTATGACTGTGGGTTGTTAAAGTATCGAAAAGTACGTGACTTTATTGTAAATGTTGAAAAAGTGAATCACTTTAGGCTTTACCTAGTTTACGCATTCCGGGTGCCGGTTGTTTTACTTTGTTTTACTTGCATTATTAGACAGCACGTCAAAAAAGTAGTTTTAATCGAAAATCGAAATCAAAAGTTAGGGTTATTATTATTTTTTGTTAAATTGAGTTTTTTTGTGTTAAGTTACCTACTCGACTTATAAAAAAATATATATTTTTAGTTTGTAGTAATATTGTCGCATGCAATTCTTTTAATGTCATAATTTTATTAGAAATATAACAAATACTAAATGTTAAGAAACTTTGCCAAAATACAACAGTGTAAACTGCATTTAAATTGGTTAAGCCGTTTCTGAGATTAGCGTGAGCATACATACGCACAGACATACAGGCTAGATAGGCTAGATAGGGTAGATTTTCTCATATATCTTCCATGTACAGACAACAATGATTATTATATGTATAGATGTATTTATTCAGTGCAAAAATTATTTAGATCCAAGTTCTCAATATATTAATATTTTGGTTTTCCTTCATCCTTATTAAATTCCTTACATTGTTTTTATGTTTTTTCTTAATGTTTTATGTACCTAAATGAAGTTTATTTAGTCACCAGCCACTCGCTGTAGCTGCTCGAATTCACGTAATGTTTAAAATGAAAATATTTATTGACCCCATTTGAACTTTAAATTGCATGAACTGTCAATTTTGCCCTCCTATTATACCTAAATATTTTTAATTATTATATTTAACAAACATTGTTTGTATGATGTCAAATAGTAAATGTATGGTCTAAAATAGCGACATACCACTTACATTTTTTCATTCACATTTTGTACCAAAGCCTTCATTTCACTTTCCATAAAAAAATAACATAACACTGCACAATATAAAGAAGTGTCCATTTTCTCTCCTTGTTTCTTTTAACATCTAATGGAGTTTATAAATTTGTTTATTACAGTTATGTTTAATTTACTTTAATATATTTTATTATTTTAATGAATCACTTCGTCCCATGGCACGTTCTTTTCGATAAACATTGTCTTTTGCACAACAAAATCACCGACTCGAGTTTTGTTCAGTGATTTATAAAAATATTAATTATTAATTAGTATATGATTGCCTAATGTTCGTAATTATTACTGTAATCGATGTCTAAGAAATTAGTAAATAATAATAATATAATGATCATTGCCTTCAACTTATGTTAGTAAATAGTAGAACTTGCACGGGTAACGTACTATGCAATAATAAAAGTGATTAATATCAATTAAATAGTAGTAGAAATACAAGAAAATTAAACTACTGTTTATTTTAAACTTATCTTTAATATTTGAGAATTTTAAGTAAGAATAATCCCTACTACAGGTAGACAAAGACATGAATATCCTATACCTAGTGTTAAGACACTTTAATTTTTCGCCGAATTCTGAAGGCTCACACTTTTTGCCCCTGCGCAACGACTGGCCTCTTGAATATTAAATATTAAAATTTTAAACAGTACCAATATTTGTACAGGCGAATCAAATGTTTATACTCTGGGTACCATTGGATCTCACAGAGTTGTAACCACCAAACTACCATCAGTGGGGAGGACTCGGGAAGCTATGACAGCTGCTGGTAACACTACTACGCGACTTTTGGGCATCTTTCAAAAGGTAAATAATTAAATATGTATATATTTTCAAAGAATGAAAATAATTTAATTTATAAGGCCAGATAATACAAGTAATTTTCCTAAATTTATTATATGCAATGACATTTAGATTAAATTACGTAATTTTATATTGATAACATTCATTTTCTATTGTAAACTCTTAAAAAGTAATACGAGTATTGATTTTAAAATGACTTAGCCAATTCGTCTAAATATGTTTAGAGTACAACCATACATCCTTGGCCGTCTGTTCTTAATTTGTATCGATACGTGAAGTGCCCGCAGGCATGCTTCCAGTTCCAATTTATCGATTCGAATAGTTGAGCAGAGCGTAATAGTCCAGAAATAGCGAGAGTCCAAATGTATTTGCTTACATATTATAGAAAAAATATTATTATATTAGTGTAGACTGAAAAGCTACAGATTGAAAGGTTTTTGTAGTAAATATTTTTTATTTAATATATTTATGTTCGTTTTGAATCTGTTCAAATATTTAAAGCAATTGTCAAATGCACCTAGATTATAAATATGAATACTGTATTCACTTGAGAAAATATCATATGCAAGACTGCAGACCATCAAGGCTATAGAGGGACAGGATGGTGGTGGATTCGATCCTCAATCGAGACAATGAGCTATTGTCATTTCCTCGCTTTGGTAACACGAAGCGCGGCGTTGAGTTACTTGACTATCTATTGTCTCTGTCTACCCTACGGGGTATAACGTAAAACTGAAAAACAAAATCACCATATAACACCATAATATGTTTAATTTTGTAGGTAGATTACGTATTTCTAGTGGGCGTGGGAGGTGGGGTTCCACATTATACTGATTACTCAAAGCACGTGAGACTTGGCGACGTCGTTGTCTCTACTCCCGCTTCAGACCTTAAAGATAAGTAAGTAGTAAAGAAAATTTACCTTTAGTACAACATCCTTAGAAATTTGTAAATGGAGTCTTAAAATAGTTTATTTATAAATTATTAAAATTACAATTACATTTAAATTAATTGTTTATATAATTATATCTAACTTAATTGATGCATTGGTAATACCGTATCCGTATGGTTTTCTTGAAGTTTATTTATATTTTTACATAAATATATTATTTATACCTTATCAACTTCCAGTAAATTATATTATGCATTTGTTTTAAGAACATTTTTTATCTCAAAGCTAGAGATAATTGGCTGGACGGAAAAAATACATTACCACGATGACGTGAGCTCGACCTTGGCTCAAATTTATAGATTTATCGCGGTTAAAGACAAGTTTTTGTCAACACCTTGGACTATTATACTTTAGTACTTATAGAAATACCATAAATGTTATGAAATACTTGTAAAACGAAACATAGTGAAGTTATTGTTCATTGTTATAATGCCAATAAGCCAGATGTTTTTTTTTTATTTACACAAAAAAAAAACAAATAAATGATTGTCAAGGTAATTTATGTTTTTTAAAGGGAAATTTATTTTCTTGCTCTTTGCTGCTCCCGGACAATCCTTTTGTAGTATTTTTATTGGTTTCTTATCAGTGGGACGGTTTTGAGTGTGAATGAGGTGGTTGTGTAATCGACCCCCACTTCAGAGAAAGAATTTTATTTTTATTTCCTCGCTATTTTAAAGTTAAGAGCGGTGGCCTTTGCTTCGAGACCAGAACGAAGCAATGAAAGTGTTCCTACACTGTGTACCTACAGTCAGTGGCGGACTAGGGGGCAAATTGCAAATTCCCTTGATCAAATCCTAAATAAGCCTTTAAAAAAACGCATAGTATCTACTTAAAAGGACGTTTTATGTTGGAGGAACAAATAAGTACAATAAACAAACAAGTGTACCGGTAGTTAACATTATATTAATCAAAATTACTTTAATCGTTCTAATGTCCATTTCGTGCATGTGGTTCCAGTTTCGTAGTTTTTTACTTCAAGTTCCTAGGGCCTCCAGTACGACGTCATTTTATAAAAGTTTGCGTACTCACTAACCTGAAAGTGGGGCTCTTCCAGGAGTAGCGCAAAATAAAGGTACATCCCTGTCTGGGATGATTGAGCCATCAGATTGGTTTGGGTGCTTATAAGGGATCTTAAAATAGTCCATAAATTAAATTTATATTTGTAAAATTATAGCGTTCTTTTTCAAAGTGGTTTTGGAAGTCAAATGGCTGTTGCTCCATTTAAAAACCGCCATCCGCCGCTTATATGGAACGCAACAACGTCTCAAGTACGAACACTGCTTAAAACGCTAGTACCCAGACAGAAACTCCGCTTTGCAACGTGGAATATTGGCTCTCTAACCGAACGATGTAGAGAACTCGCAGGTGTACTTATAGGACTTCGGGTCCAGTGTTCTTTCCTCCAGGAAGCTTGCTGGAAGGGCAATAAGCCCCGCAATAACGGACAGGGTTACCGGCTTATATAAACTGGGTCACCCTCATGTAAAAACAGTGTGGCAGTAGCTCTTTCTGAAGAGCTTCAGAAGTGGCTTCTTGAAGCTGATGGTCGCTGCAATAGCTTGATGCATATAGGGGTGCTGATTGAAGGCGTAACTACAAACTCAACTAGTGCCTATGCGCCGCAGGCCGGCTGTAGCGTATCCGAAAAAGAGTCATTCTGAAAGCAGAATGAAGAGGTTTTAGATACGGCCTTCATAATACAGAGGGAGAAAATATTCTGAGAAGCTATATTGCGTCTGATCTGGCCGTCGCGAATACTTTTCTTCCAAAAGAACCCTCAGCACCTTATTACGTATAAATTGGGCCACTCAACTCAAATTGAGCACTTATTGACCAGACGGTGTCATATGGGCAGAAAAACTAGCTGTAAAGTAATTCCAGGCGAAAGCCTGACGGCCCAACATCGTCTTCTTCTGGGCTTTAAAGTCACCCCGAAGAAAAAAATAGCCGAGAAACGTAAGCCTCGGATCAAGTGGTGGTAGCCGAATGGACCGATGCAGACTGACTTCCTAGCAGAGGTGACGGCTGATATACAAAAGCATATCTGTTATTTTATACGGCAGTGAATGCTGACATTCAGTCGGCACGTCACGGAAATGAAGATGCTAAGATGGATGTACGGCGTAACACGGTATGACCGCAATCGTAACACATTCATTCGAGGTAGTCTTAGAGCCCGTGATGTAGCGGATAAACTCCAAGAGCATCGCCTGACATGTTTTGGCCACGTTACGCGGATGCAAGTGCCATGCTATATCAGCCCCTGGAGTGAGACCTACCGAACGCCGAAGGAAGCGCTGGTTGAATGTTGTGATGCAGGACATGAGAGCTAATGGACTCACCACCGAGGCACTTAAGACCGTGCAAAATGGAGTAGGTTGAGTAGGAAGGCAGACCATGGAAATAGCCGGGATTAATGCCAAGAAGAAGAAAAAGTCTAGCGTATTTTGTCCCAATTTTAAACAATCTTTAGGACGTCTGGCAAGAGTAAAGCCTACGTAAAGGGTTTGGTTAAATTTTTTTTTTTTACATTTTTCTCAAAAACATTTTTAAATACGAGCGTTTTTACTTTAAAGTAGGTGAGCGTGTACCTTAAATTGGCGCTATCTTTGAAAGGGCCCCATTTTCAAGTTAGTAAGTACGCATACACTCGTACCTACTCATTAGACTATTAATCTTCAAAATTTCAGCTTTACTAAAAGGACGTAGGTCTGGAGGTCCTGGGATCTGAGTCTATTTTATTTTATACTAATACTACTATAGCGTGTGCTATATTGGAACTAAGCTTATGAATTGAGAATGATCAGGTTTTACATCTAGAACAGATGATCTGCCTCCACCTTTTCCTACATACGTTAAATAGACGGATCATAGTTTTTTTTTGCGTACACAGTAATTTGTAAATGAAAAAAAATTGTGATATATAAAATTTTATTTACACGGGGGGGCCTCATACAACGATACCACCCCGGGCCTCCGACGGGGTTAGTCCGCCCCTGCCTACAGTTATGAAATTTGGGATAAGTAGTATATTAAGAACTTATAATACAAATAAAGGATAAAATCCAAAAAGTGAAAATTTATAGCTACTTAATAGAAAAAAATATAACATTTTCTTTTTATATTTGTACCTAGTTCATATCATATAAAATTCGTGCATATGCCCGCAAACTGAAGCTTATCAATAAACTTTTGTAAGTTAAGTACTTTCCGTTGACCTATGATTCTGTGAAACGTAAAGTACCTACGGAAGCCTCGGTGGGCAAGTCCAACTCGCTCTTTATAAGTTTTTTTAGATAAAGACACTACCCTGGTCTTTTTGAATGGTGTGTGGTTTTGAATTTAGTTAGGAGTACCTGTAAAGTATCAGTTATTATAAAAAAAAATTATCCAAAGAAACACGCGCGGCTTTGAGTGCCGCTACTGAAGACGAAATGCTTCTAGAATTCATCAGAAAATAGGGAACGGAGTGTCTTAACACTACATTTCCTTGGCCTACCGTGCTGTGAGCCTGACACAACGTGAAGCTAAAATATACTATATTTGTGTTTATATGTGTATCTACTTTTAAATCAATGTTGCATTAAATCAATGGCATTAAAAAACCAATAAAATATTTAAATTTTACAGATACGTATACATATTCTGCGAAAAAGCAGAACGCAATAGCAAAGGTGGGTGGGACTACGAGGTCAAGCCATACAAGCCTGCTGATTATCTACTACAAGATATCGCTTGTCGTATTGCCGGTTCATCTACGACATGGATGACTTATGTTAATGAAGGTAATTACCATAGATTTCTAGGTATATGCTATTTGTTAGTTAAAGATTACATTTATAAAATTCAACAAGTCTTCTTGTTAATCCATCGACATTTATTCTTTAACTAATTAATGGTTCCTAATGTATATATACAGTTTAAAAGGGTCCCGGCTGGTATCCATTTTTTTTACATACAATATATTATTTGCTTAAGTGTTTTGTTGATTATATAACTATTATACCTAAAGCTGACGTTGTCTGAATTACTTTTGACACAATTCTAAAATATTGAACTTGGTTTTTATCTTTTGTATTTTTATACAGTTAGGTCTTTTTGTTTTGTTTTTTTTATAATAATTTATTATCTTTATATTTCTCACTTATTGCGGGAAAGATATAGAGCATCTCAATGTGTCATTCCACTCTACTTATCTTAATTGTGTACAATGTCGCGATTTATTGAACGAAATCTGGAAAAAGATAGCATTTCATAGTAATATTTAGTTTAAATAATTATCATACCAAAAAATAGCGAATGTCCGGTGAGATATTTGAATCGTATTTTTTTTTTCAATTTTCCAGTAATTATATTTAAAATTTGAATAAAATCACCATGTACTAAGTTTGGTACGTGGTTCATTCTTTATATAATTTGTAATTGTAAATATTTCTTTACATAATATGATCCAGCGTTCCTAGCGCAACGCTAAGCGCAAATAAAGCAGTTCCTTTCATGATTTGCAAAGGGTTAAAAAAATTGCTTTTATGGCACCTATGGTTTATTTCTTTAGTTACTTCACATTCGTAACCTGTAAAACAGAGTGTTGATACACTTTTCTACTTCTTTTTCCTCATGCAAAAAAGACAAAAAAAAATAATAAATTAAGGATAATTATATGTAATAACAAGTAATACATAATTATGTCGGTATATTAAGAGACGCAAACGATAAATAATTTCAGGTTTTTCATTTATAGATTGCTTTTCTAGTTGAAAACTTCTGTATTTATAAATTTAAAAAAAACCAGTTCTCATAATGATGTAAGATATGAATGAATAAGAAATACTTTCAAAGTACTTCTGTTTCATTAAGTGTACAGTAGGTACTCTCTCTCTCTCCTCACTCACTCTTTAAGTGTACTGGGAACTCTACTTGTTAAGTTTTTTTCTTGTTAAGCTTTTAACAAACTTAGTATTTAACAAGGAACAAAATCAAATTCTTTGAATTTTTTTTAGTGTAGAGTTAAGACACCCCGTTTCGAGACACAATGGTCGCGTTACAGTCACACGATGACCTATAATTAATTATACTTTCCTTCTTATTTAAAAATATGATTACTAGCTAACACGACCGACATTTCTGCCAAGATTCCTTTTCCTTACATAATTTCTACGAACATTATCGCGTAACGCAATAAAATATGTATATTTGTTTTGTTATAATTATTTTAGTACTCTTTCCTGGAGCTACGTAAACGTAATATTTTATATAATTATTGAAACTACTGAGAAATTGGTTTTGATACTTATATATGTATATAATATACAATTAATTTCCTTAACTAAGATTAGAATTTTATACCATTAGAAAATATATTAAGGCCAATCGTGGCGCAAGGGGAACAAATGTGTGACTGTATACGCGACTGGTTGAGGGTTTGATCCCAACTGGAGGAAATGAAATATTTAATATTTTCATTTCTTACTTGCCTAGTTACCAGAGAAAGAAAATCTGACTCCCCCATGTGACAATGGAACCCATAACAGTTTCGTTTACAGTCGCACGCCTATACCCCTCCGCAACGGCCTCATATACAAATTATAAAATGTAATATTTAACACAACTTCCCCAGGCCTAGAACGCCTGCGGGGCGTTCCTGGCAGATGGGAAATACCGGAAGAGGCGACGGACCGACTGTGCGTTGACGTCGGCGGCGGCGCCTTTATCGAGGTGTCTCACCCGACGCCGCAGGGCGACCAAACGTAAGTGTTCATCATTATATTCCTTACTGAATTTCCTTAAAAATATCGTTTTATTGACTTTTTACACTACTCTTATTATATTTTTTAAATTATGTCATCATTTATTCTGTTTTTTAACTTTTGACATATTTTTTCCTTATTTGACTAGACAATTAACTTTGAAACTAGATTAAAAAAATATAAGTGTCAAAAAATTTAATTTGTCAGGCGCAGTCCGCGCGTGCACTGCGCGCCTGTAGCGGGCGGGCGCGCGCTAGCGGGCGCGGGCGAGGTGCGAGCAGCGTTCGCGGCGCACAGCCGCGCGCGCGCCTACGACTGCGAGCTCGACGCCGTGCTCGACAGCGTCGTCGGCAACTGCAAGGACTGCTTTGTGTCCATACGAGGTTTGTCACATTTGTATGTAATAATGTTACCATGTTATATTTCGATGTAAATGCGACTGTTGTGGGTTCTACTGGAGGAAAGAAATTATTTAGTTTTTTTTATATTCTCGCTCTGATAACGGCGTTGATTTTCGCTACTGAACCTCGGGAATTCGTCTGTGGGAACAGAACATCTTAATGCTAGTTCGCTCTGCCTACCCTTCTTATAAGCGGAACACTGCGTGAAGCTGAAAATGTGAATACATGTATTGAGGTTTATTTTTTTACTTTGGCGTTAACTATCTATAGCTTGTCGCGCTTAGGTAAACCATCGCAGCGAATGAACGGTGAACCATCGCGCTTATAGTTAGATGTTGTCCATAATTATAATATATAGGTATTAAATGATTAAGAGAAGATTGTATTTTTCCACATATTTAACTTAATATCTATTGACTAAGTACCTATAACATTGACACTCCTAGGTATATCGGACTACCGCGACGGCACCCGCGGCAAGGAGTGGCAGCCGCACGCCGCGCTCGCGGCCGCCGCCGTCATGAAGGCCATCATAGCCGCTCTACAACCACCAACGGATTAAAGTGATATCCAGAATTTAATACATTAATTATATTTCATTAATTTTACGTTATATCTGGAATATAGTTAAAAATACTTATTTGTCTAATTGCCAAAAAAATATGTTTATTATTTATTGACTAATTATTTATTATTCAAGAAAAAAATGACTTTATATTGTGTTTCACTATTTAATTGTATTTACAAATGTTTTACATTTTATTTCTACAACATCGCATATGAATCAAAGTCTGAATAAGAAGATTAAACAATAACTTAAGGCCTTATATTTGTAATATATCATCCACTAAACTATATGAAGCAAACTTAATAGTGGGAACTGAGATTACATCGTAAATTAATTTTATAAAATCAATCTTTTTTTCAAAAAGTATTTCATTGATAATTGCTAACGTAACAATATCGTTGCTAAATAATTATCGATACATCGAGTTGTTTTCTATAAAAAAAAAACGATATTACAAATCTACATAATATGTATGAAACAATCATTAAAATTTAAAATTGTGGCTCGAAATATCATTTAAATGTAATTATATCATCGATATTATTCAATTCCATAGCGTCACTAGTTTCTGAAAATTCCCAATTCGAAGATAATTATGTAACCGATTCGTAGAATTTAGACAGAAGTCATCCAAAAATTACGTCATACATTCAAAGAGGCATTTTTAACGCCGTCGTGGTACAGTGGCACAGGGTTACTGAAACGCGTTGAGATGTTGAGTTCCGCCACTCAACATGCAATGTCTCGAAAATTAACCCTACTTTGCCTTCGCCTCCTCTGCTATATGCGAGATTTAAAGTGTAGCTGAAAAAAAACTTTATAGTAGTTAAGGGCTCGAAATGTATGAAAAGGGGAGGGAGGGGGCAGGAAACTTAAATTTCAAGACATCGGATTTTAAAATATAATATTTAAGAATTAATACACGAAACTTGTTGTGTAAATCAAGTTCTTGTGACATAATTTATGGATGGCCTCATATTAGATACATTTAGATGTCGTTACAGGTCCACTTGCCTTACTTTTCTCTTAGTATGTCATTATAAGTACATATTGTTTACATACTATTTAGACTTAGATTGTAGTTATACATATATACACCGGTTTTGTTGTTGTGTTACAAATGTTACAACTTTATTGACGTTATGATAAATGGTTGATGAGTATTTTGTATTCCTTTGAATGTCTTCTCGTGTTGTTTGTTCTTGTTTTAGTGAACTTTTTATATTTGAAGGAGATATGGAATTAAGGCTCAAATTTTCCTTCCAATTATTTGATTAGTTAGTGTTTTTTGTATGTGTTTTATAGTAGAAAGTGTTTATCAATGTTTATGTCTCAAATTAAATACTAAAGTCTCTGTTTTGCCACTAGAGTTATGTGTAGAAGGAAATAATATCATCTATTTTAGTTAAGTATAAAATTTACATAGCCTGTAGCGAATAAAAAGCACAAGCATTTAAAAATGTTTTTACGAAATGTTCGTTTAAGGTGAGCCCAATACGTTTTGAGTCATAATAAAAGGGCTATGAAACTTAAAATCATCAAAAATATTAACTATTTAAAACCATGTAATATAAAAAACTTACATAATACAAAAACTTCTTCGGATTTTTAAGTTAGTGCCAATTAAACGGCCTAATATTATTATTTATTATGTTATGCATTATGGTATGCATTTTTTATATATATTTATGTAAAAACAATCAAAGATGGGTTCGGTATTTTGACGTACACTGACGGATAACGGGACCAATTGCCGATATTTAAATAAAAATAGCTTACCAAAGTATCGGGATGTCTAATACCCTTGCTTGTATAAACCGAACTAGTCTTAATTGTTATATTATAATAGACATTTAATTCTATAAATATTACGTGCCTTTACGTTGTCTGTGGTAAATAATTTATTATATATTTATATTATCTATTTAATAATATCGGCTCTCTTCATGCTTCCTCTGCTTATCAGCGCCAATAAGTGTAATATTTTAACCAAGTTGTTTATTTGCAAATATATATATATATATATATGTGTGTGTGTGTGTGTGTGTGTGTTATTAGTTTATATGTGCTGCTTATTGCGAGTTACCAAATTTATTTAAAATTGTTTTTTTTTCTTTGATCTAACGTGTGGTTTTGATGCTTTTATTGCCTAAACTTAGAATTTATGTGTAACTAACGTATTCACTGCCACAAATGGCCTATTTATGACGTAAGTAAATTGTTTTATATTTATACAATCCGCAGTAGGTATGTTTAACAGTTAGTTGTGTGAACCAAAGGTTAAAGTTTCGGCTGTTTTGACAGGTCTAGTCGCCTGAAATGTTACATTATTTTTACCTATTAGAACTTTTACACGTTTATAATAAATATTTAATATATACATATTGTTAACGTTATAATAGAAAATAGAAATTATCTGCCCGTAGGGGCCTAGTGACCGCTTGAGTGTAAACGCGTGGGCTGTGGGTTCGATTCACACTCTGAGAGACTAACAATTCCATTGGCTGATGAGAAGACAAAATGCAGCGTTTAGTTTCGCCACGCATCACGCTATGTCTTGTGATTTGAACGGTGTGTGGGGAACAGTGTCTTAACATTAGGTTCCCTTTGCAACATATATGCGGGATACAGTGTGACAACGAAGAAAAAAAATTCTACCCCTTATGTAATAATGTTGTGATTCTAGATGTAGTTTAGAGTGTGTCATACAATACTGTCAAAGCATTATAAATTAGATCGCAGTCACTTTTTATTCCCGCCTTTTATGCCATTGCTTTGCATTGCCTAACAAATTAATGTTTTTAATTATATTGTTTTTTAAATATGTAATTAACTTTTAAGTTACTAAGATTTTTATATTTCGAATTAATAATGCTCTGTTGTATTATCTGTATATTGGAATGTGTCTCTAATATTCTTTTTTTATTCTGTAATCGCACAAGTAAATTATTAGAAAAAAATATCGATTTTTATTTCAAATTCTTTAGTTGATATAAAATACACTTTACGATACACTACATCATTTTCTACCACAAACGAAAATTTATGTTAAACATTTTTTTGATAATCTAAGTATTGTCTAAAATTTATCTATAAATATATAAAATCAGTACAATAACAAAACCAGTAACCTAGTACATTCGAGTGCAATTTTGTTTTTATTAATAAAATTATTGCATGCCATTTATTATTTTGTTTTTGACAAGACTAAAACTGGGATGTAGCAACACAAAATAACGAAACATGTACTAAATCGGAAAAGTTTGTTTGTTTAATCGCTAAGATCTCTCTATCTACTGGTCCGATTTACTTTCTTTTTGTTATGTATGAAAGCTCCATTCTTCAGAAGTGTTATAGGCTATATAATATTACGATGTAGTCAGCCTTAAATAACGAAATAACAATACATACTTAATAAGGAACGCCATCGAGTTTCTTAAAGCGCGTGTGCTGCAAAAATAGTTACATAATTATATTTCAGTATTTCGTATGACAAAAATATTCAATTTTATTAGTTCTAAACAAAACTCCGCGACACCATATATCTATCTCTTATAAATAAGTTACAATAAGGCATTTTGTGACAAAAAATAATTGAAAATTGTAAGGTTTATTATAGATTTAAATTTCATTGGTTTTTTTATCTCGTGTATATTGAAACTTACGAGCGGATGTTATTTCATCATCAAGGAAATTTAATAAAGATAATCTTCGGCTTTTATAACATGTAATTTGGACATATACTTTTTGAGAAAATGTAAAATTGAAATAATTCAAGCATCCATGCCGTTGACGACGTCCTATCATACAGCCACGTATTGTTTATGATTGAATGTATCAATCTGTTGGCAAATGCAACATAATAAAATTATTATAGGTGATATGCAGGCGAAGCCGCCGGTGGGCCGCTAGAAAGTAATAAAAGGATTCGTATAATAAAACAAATATGGAAAAAACATATTTATATTTTCTTAAATGATTAGGAATGTTTTCTACAGCAACTGATGTATTTAAATTTGATGTATACAATCCAAGTCCTATATATTATCTGAAACAAGTACATAATTAAATGGTTAAATTAAGTATTAAATATGTTATCTTTTTTGTTATAAGTTTATTTACACGTAAATATAAAAAATAAATAACAACGTCTAAAAGTGCTGTTGAGTATCGCACTTAACTATGAGAGAAGCAGTATTATCAAAGTCCGAATAACACACTAGAGTCAGAAAAACCCAGATAAATAATTTTACTTAAAATGTGTAAAAACAGTAAAAATCACAGATCTTAATATACTTAAATATAACTCTAGTTTAATATACAGAGTGTATTTCTTTTCACCACTTTAAATGAAAACACAGTTTTAATTACTCTATAAAACCTTAATAAAATTATAACAAAAGAGATTTTTCCAAAATGAAAAAGTGATCTTATTCAAACAAAATAAATAATAAAATTATCGTTGTAAAATAAAATTCCATTCGATGGGGGTGAAGCTGAACTGAACGTTATATAGGTTTATTATAGAAAATGGGTAATTACGTAAAATAGAACGAAAAGTGGCAGTTCAGCAATGTTTTATTATTTTTATAGTAGTTTTTTTTTTTAATTTAGATGTTTACGTTATTGGTGTCTATTCCTAGCCGCGTCACACGTTATATAGTATGGATAAAAATAATTACAAGAAAATATTAATCCTATGTCTAAACTATTGATGAACCTTCATTGTTTTTTTAAGTATGGGTTTGAAATATTTTATCCTATGTAATGCTCCTGTAAAAGGAGTGCAGACGCTTTCAATCTGTATAATAAAATATATACTTACTTTGCAAGCCTCTGCCTGCATTAATATTCTCTCATTCTGAAAAAAATAATGATTTTTATATTCAGTGCAAAATAATTGCTTTTAAAAGACAAAAACTCTAGACAAAATACAAGCAAGTATACCCAAAAAAATGCATTTTTAGGTTGTCATTGTCATCCAACAGTTCAAGTATCTTTATCCCATATATGAAATGAAGTAGAAATATACATTTTTTATATAACATTCTATAAAATAAACTTCAGTCATATATTTAACAGTTTACTATTTTTTTTTGTTATGGCTAGTAAATGTGCCAGTTGGAATGATGTTATTTCATTAGAAAATGTATTGCAATATATTTGTATTTTTGTACAATGTATTTTTTCAATAAATACAGATAGAAAAATAATTATTCAAGTGTATTTTATATATTAATAATATAGTTTTAAATTATTCTTTTAAAGTATTCTTTGAGCACAAACTATAAATTAAACTAAATTGTGTTTTTATTAAATTTAAAGATTATGAAATAGCATTCCTACTTAAGACTCTAATTTAATGTGATCTTTGAACTATCGAAAAATGCTTCTATATAGTAATATTTATTTATATAAATTTACAATAATACAATGGTGATTTATGTTTTAGCACACAAGGTTAGTATATGGCATTATAGTAAATTATAATTGACACAAAGCATACAAAATATTAATGACTTTTACATGTATATAGTGCAAACACAAAAGCAATGTGTTAATATGTAATTTGTTTACTTGCATCAGTCTCAGAGCATGGTGTTGTTTGACCACCAACACTTATTGTTGGTCTTCTATAAGTTAAAAAAGTATATCAAGACACATTTTCACACTCTACTATTCATAAAAATTGTCAATCAAAATTATATGTAACTTGAATAGTTTATTAGTAATTTATGCATTTTTTTAAAATAAGTAATTGATTTTATGAGTTTTAAAAAATATTCAATAAGTTAAAAAATAGCAAATCTAAAATATTAAAAATATATAATATGAATGAAAGTTGTACATACATATTTTATTATAATATATCTTTTTTTTAAAAGTTGCACCTACCAACATATTTAACTTCATCAAAAGCTTTTCTAGCCTTTTTAAGCTCTTCATTCATTGTCAAAAGATCTTTTACTCTAGCGTACTTTCTGGCATCCTTACGTACTAAGAAAATAATATCCTCTACTTGTACTCTGCCTGGTCTGCCTACTTCCATAGCTCTGGTAATGTAATGAAATAATTATAAAAAATTCAATATCAAATGTTGGTCATTATCAATTAGCAACCTCAAACCTACTTATGTGTAGTCTCTGTAATAAATTCTATAACAAGGTCTTCTAAAAAATCAACACTTTCAGTGTATGGATTTTGGTCATCACCAAATCCATACATCATACAACGTAGTTCTTTGCTAAACAATCTTTTCCTTCCAGATGCTGTAGCACCTAATTGTTGATCACCATCTTCATCTTCAAACTGCAATATAATATATGTAATATTTTATACATGAAAATTTATATTCTATAAAAAAATATTATAGACATACTTGATCAAATTGGTCAGCAATTTCTGGGGTTGGAGTAGACATAATTAAACATCTATTATGTAACCGATACTATAATTGTCAATTTAAAAGTTATTGTCGTATATTTTAAAGTATTTTTATGACATTAAATTTATTATGTTGTTTTGTAAATATAAAAGTTCACGTCACTTAAGATTGAGAGACTGAGAGTTGTCAACTTGTGACAGATTACAAATATGATTTATCTAATTATGTTTTTTTTTATTTTATTGCTTTTAGACGTGACGAGCAAGAACGACGCAATTAAATTATATTTTTGAAAGTTTAAATAATATCATGATATATAAATATTGATGCTTTTTAATCGTTACGAACTTTTTGAAATATTTAAATGATTATGCTCAGGATTGTCCTGTACCTGTAACGTGATTTGCTACTTAAGATTTGTTGATATTTAAGACTACCATAAAGATATTTTCCAAAGTAATATAAATCTATTAATCCAACAATGCGCCAGAAATATATTGAGAATAAGCAAGAGACAGTAAGTAAAAATAATTAAAATGATGTATTTAATTATTGAAAATTTGAAACTCTATTAGTTTGAATTGAGGCTATTGTGGCGCAGGGACACAATGCGACTAAATGCGACAGGCTCGACTCCCACACGCGGAAATGAAATATTTAATATTTCAATTTTTTTGCTCTGGTATCGAAGCAATGCGCGGCATTGAGTTCCGTCATTCAACATGCATATTGCAATGTCTTCAGAATTCAGCGGAAAATTGTGATTGGAGTGACACGTTAAAAATTTATGAAATTGAAAATTTATAATTGTTCGATATGTAAAGGATAAAATATCGAATGAATTTCATTGATCGTTACATCGACATAAATATCGATATTACATAAAAAGAAGTAAGAATCAAGCGGGAGCGATTTGTGTTGTTGCTTATAAAGTTATAACCTAAATGTATTTAACTGGCAGTTCTTATATAAAAAATATATCTAAAAACAAAAATTAAATTTGAAATATCATGATAAACTACTACAAAAACTCATTCAATAAAAATTTATACGTAATATCCTATATTAACGTAATTGGGAATACAGCAGATAAAAAACATATTTTAATTTAAACCTAATTTCAAAATGAATCCTATCACGTAAGTATAATTATTATTTATAAAGTGGCAAAATTTTATTTTTATGTTTTACATTTGAACGATTTATAAAAGCATTCTTCTTTTTATAGAAACGTGAAAAATGTATTGAAGTTAAGTGAAAGAGAACTTGCCGGCAATTCAAAAAGCTCATGGCATGATCAGTATAAAGATAGTGCATGGATATTCGTCGGAGGCCTGCCATATGATTTAACTGAAGGTGATGTTATATGTGTTTTCTCACAATATGGTGAAATAGTTAATATCAACTTAGTAAGGGATAAAGCTACAGGAAAATCAAAAGGTTTCGCATTTATTTGTTATGAAGATCAAAGATCTACTATACTCTCAGTGGATAATCTCAATGGAATAAAGGTAAAGTTCAGCTTAATTACTTAAACTATTGATAAGAAGTTGTGGTGCAGTGGCAAAGTGCCTGTCTCTGCAATGATTCTGATCTCAATAAATTATTTTCTTCTTATTTTGGTAGACAAAGCACAACATTAAGTTCTGGCTTAACAAGCAATGAGTATGTTATGTTTTAATAGCTTTCCAATTTCCCTACAAAAATACTTTATAATTAAAGAAAAAGTTGTTTCTAACATTTAAAAAAAATTGCAGATTTTAGGAAGAACAATTCGTGTGGATCATTGTGAACAATATAGGGCACCAAATGCTGATATGAGTAAAATAGATGAAGTAACAGCCTCTATAAGAACACAGGGTTGTGCACCGTCCATATCAGTAGGCCAAGTGCCTGTAAAAAATGTAAGTGTCTATATATATTAGAAATAAGAAATATAGCTGACACTAATGTGTCACCAGTTGCATTTCTTTAGAAACTTTTTTTTACATATTCTTCAAAGTGTTAACACATCCTAAGTAGGACAAAAAGTTTTTATGCATTGCTAGACTAGTTTAGTTAGACTTGTTAAACAGCAAACCGTCAAGATATAGAAAACACCTGGTAAAAAGTAACAAGATTCACATTTTTTTACTTTGTCTCGGACTAAGTGAGCAGGGGTTAACAGGAGGGTCAAGTGTTAAGACCATCCACCAATGATGTAAATCAATGTCACTCTTTGTCTTGTATCCAGAGCAAAGATTAAAACTGGTTCATTCCTGTCTAACCCATGACTATTGATATTAATATGTCTCCATACAGTCACCATACTATTTTGAACTATAATTGCTTTTATATTGTAAAAGAATACTTTCTGCTTACTTACTGATTTATATACAGCATATGTATCTATTTACATCAATTGAGAAATTACCTACTGTATATGTTATATATATTTTTTGTCATACAGGAAGAAGTAGAGAAAGAAAAAGAGCCAAGAGAGAAAAAAAAGAAGCACAAAGAAAAGAAGAGCAAAAAGAAAAAGAAAAGAAATAGGTCAAGTTCAAGTTCTACTGATTAAATAAAAAATAAGCACTACTACATTATAATTTCTTTATTTATAGTCTGACTAAAATATATATTAAATAAGACAATGAGATGCTTCTGTCGTATTAATTTAATAGAAATAAATGAGATCAGTAATATATTTTTTAAATATCATAAACTTTGTATGTAAATAGAATTTTTACTTTTGGAATTTTTATTCCAACTAAAAGAATCTAAGCACTAACTTAAACTTATATAACAATTTAGCTTCATGAAAATAAGATTAGACAGTAGATGTAATGTAAATAAAATATATAATATATAATCATATTTATGACAACAACACAATTTTAGATGAGCTTTGGCATGGAGTACACATTTGACTAAAAAATGTTATATATCCATCTATTCCATACAATATACCTTTCGGAGAGTAAATTCTAATTCTTTCTTTTAGTGGTCTACAAAACCAAGATCAATTCATATACAAAACTAGCGGACGCGCGCAGCTACGCCTGGTTATTTGCACCTGTTTTGTGAATTCTAATAAACCATGAAACACATGTTCAAAAAAATATTTTTAAGAGCCGAAGTTTATTTTTTTATAAAAATCGGTGGTGATTTAAAGATTTGTATGGAAAAATACAAACTTTTAACCCCTTATTGGCAACCTTAGGGGGTAAATTCTAAAAAACCGTGAAACACGTGTTCAATTAAATATGTTTAAGAGGCTGAATTTAAAATTTTATAGAAATCGGTGCCGATTAAAAAAAAAATCCATACAAACTTTCAACCCCTATTTCGCCCCTTTAGGGTTAAAATTTTTCAAAATCTCTTCTTAGTGGATGTCCAGATTACGAAAGTAAACATCTGTCCAAATTTCACGTTTCTACGCACAGCGGTTACGGCTGTGCGTGCATCTTACCTCAGTCAGTGAGGACAAGTCCTTTTATATATATAGATTTTTTAAGAATGTATTAATTTTTTAAATATTAGATAAATTGTCAAAAATACTTTTGCAATGATTACTATTAATTATAAAAAACCTAAACAGTTACTTCTTTAGATTTGACACCATTTTTTGTATGAACTATAATAAATAACAACATTTAATAATTTAATAAACTTCACATAAAGATTACTTTTACTATAATTAATTATTCTTATTAAGTATATTCTTTATTTCAATTAATATGTTTCCATTTGAATATGCTATAATTCCATTTTTATTGCAATATTCTTTACTATCTAAATCTTTTTCGTCATTGTAAGAAATTTCTTCAAAATTATTGTAGCTTATTACATTTCCACCTTTTGAAAGCAGAATGGCGTGAGGAGCACAGGTATCCCACCTAAATGTAGTTCCTTGTGAAACTATGTAAGCTGAAGCCTCTCCTATAAATATTATAAAAAGAACTTTATTTAATTATTATCATAATTATGGTCACTTGAGGCCAATGTATTGCAATGTTATTGTGTCTGAGTGTAAACGCAACAGTTGTGGGTTCATTTTACTGAGAGTAATGAATTGTTTTTATTACCTTGCTCTGATACCAAGACAAAGCGCGGCATTGAGTTCAATAAATTCAAAACCTTAGAAGGCAACTCCACTGAGAACAGCCAACAAGAATCTGAACAATGGCTCTTTTCAATATTGAATTAACAATTTTAATGTTTAATATTCGAATATTATATTCAACACAATAACTGTTCTAAAGAAAGTTGTTTACCTAGAGCCACTTTCATCAATTTGTGACCAGCCCCAGGTAAGTATTTTACTAGCCACCCAGAAGATGTGAATTTTTCTATTACTTCAGGCTTTTCTGACCCACTCATAAGGATTATTTTATCTTTCACTGACATTTGTATGTCAGAAAATGTGTGAACATTGTTATAACTAACACCCCAGATAATACGTCCCTTGTCACTGCAAATAATTGTTTATTATAAATGTTAATTGAAGCATTATTATTTTCATAGTTTGACACTGTATATTGCATAGTCACATCTATAGGTCTATAGGCTAAGAATATAGAAAAAAATTAAGCTTTTAAGTCAACATCAAATTCAAAGTCAAATTTGTTAAGTACACATAATATATGTATATATATATAGGGTACACTGCTGTGTGAATCTAGAATTACGAAATTTGACAAGAAGCAAGAACTTACAGTAAAAAGTGCATACATCATACACCTGAAAACTCAAAATTGGCACTGAACCTCTCGTAGGTGAACCTTGCAATTTAACAGTCTTACACCTTAAACATTGACATAAACAAATATAAAATCATTGTCACATTAACAAAGATAGATGATAGAAGATTAATGCTTTTGGCAACATTACTTTGTAACAATACTGTAACTTCCAGATTCGTAAAATGAAATAATTTATATCCCTGGGTAGGCATGGTATCTACAACTACAATCTTTCACATGTACAGTCAGACAATAATCTACTGCACTTTTTTATATTCTTACACATAAAAATAAACTTACTGTTGATAAAAAGCCTGATTAACAACTCCTACAACTGGCTTGCCAGAAGATCTTAGATAAGCTCCAATCAGAACAGTCACACAAGACAAGCCATGGCCTGGTTTAGCATCACCTTTCACACCAGATATAAATTCTGCTGTGCCATCTAAAGTAGTAAAAATGTAAGATATAATTAACTAATATTATATTTTAAAATGATAAATGCTAAAAATATACTGCTCATTTTGTGCAACAATGACATCTTACTATAAAAAAATACTATTTACAAACTTTCATTATGTGCTCTGCAATATTTTGTTGTGTGAATAGATAATTCTTCCACCAAATGAATCAAAATTATTATAACTTAGAAATGTAATATATTATTTATTGCAACAAATATATTATTTTCAAGAATTTAATTTTATAAAACGTTGTATATCTGCAAATACAAGTTTTTAAAATAATTACCAATTGGATCAATCCATATTCCTAAATCGGTAGTGTCTATATAGGGAAGACCAGATGGAAAACTTATATCACATTTAATATCACCGTGGGCTGCAGCAGCCATTCTTTGAGCTGTAGCAACTGGTAGTAGACTTTGAAGTAATTTAGATGTCTTTTCTTGATCATCTTGCAATCTAACTGTTTTGCCACCAATTTCAGACGATTCTTCTCCTCTGACATAATTACAAAGTTCTGGGAAATATGTAATAATTACAGATTTAGCTGCCTCCTGTGCTAAAACATCAGCAATTGTTTTAAAATCTTTATCAAAACGAGAATTTGCTTCACTTTCAGATTTCTCAGTGACTAACAATGCTTCTGCATTTGCATGTTCACAACATGATCTGGCTACATTAGCAGCTTTTTCGGAAGCTCTAATTAATATTTCTAAAAAATTTGCCATATTGTTTAATATTTGTACGTAATATATACTTGATACTTAAAATTTTTTTTACGTGATGAATAATAATTTTGTTGAAAGCTTATAATTTTAAATAGAGCCGTGGTAGAAGTGAAGAACAAGAAGCGAAATTTAAAGAACTTATGATAAGAATTGCAAAGGCTTGTATGTCAAAATTATTGATTTTTAATTATTTACAGAACATCTTACTTATTGATTATTTATTATTACTGACTGGGAAGTTTGTGATTTGTATTAGATAGTTCAGCTTAAAGAATATACAAACAATTACACTCTGTAATATTATATTTCCTAATAATTTACAACATGTTTATTTTTAATACAATTTTTTGTTATTACGATTTATGAGAATTGGGATGACTGTAACTGTGAGTAAATGTGTTCTGTGACGTTTAAAGTTTAAATATTTTATAATCTATATAGGATATAAGGACGGCTCTGGCCTCTAATATCATAAATGACATAAATCATAATCGATATTAAATATTAATCGAACATCGACATAACAAAGTTACCACTATAAATATAACGATATCAATGGTTTATTATCTACTGATATATAATTAAAATATAAGAGATTTTGCCAAAAATAGAAAAGTTTTTTTTCAAACAAAATAATTAATAAAACTATCGTTGTTAAATAAAACAAATGGTTGTTGAGAACGACGCACGCACAAATGAACCTATCAAAGGAATGCCGCACATGCCTTATTCTGAAATCGAGAGTAGGTTTTGGCGATAAAGTTCAAAGTTGTTTTAGCTTTATCCCTTAGAAGTATTTTTGTAGTAGTGTTTACGTTATTGGTATCTATGCCTAATTGCGTCACACGAAATACAGGTATGGATGAACATCGTGAAATGAAATAAAAAAATTACAACGATAATTTTATTATTTATTTTGTTTGAAAGATTTTTTTTTTATTTTTGGAAAAAGAAACAGTTGGTAATTGTATAACTCTTTTATAGAGTAGTTAAAACTGTGTCCATTTAAAGTGTTGCCAACAAAAACACTTTGTATATTTATAGTATCATAATTTAAATTAGTGAAAAAAAAAGAGTAAACAAAAATACACTAATAAATAAGCTTTTATTAAGTAGCTCTATATGCTAAAATTTTCTCTATTCTTCATTTATTTTTAATTTCATCCTGGCAACAAGGGTGTCTCTCGATAGTGCCATCAATTGGTAATGCAGCGTCATTGTATGGAATATTATCTAATTTTAAGGTGTCTTCAGTAATCTTGGCTTCTGAAATATTTTTTCTATATAAATAAAAAATAACTATAAATAAAAAAACAAAAAACTGACGCTTGACACAAAAAAAGTTAAAAAATCAGCTTCACACAACAGGGTAGGCAAAGGGAAAGGCAATAAATTAAATTAATTACATTAAGGGTACTTAATTTATACTCTATAAATGTAATTAATACTTAAAAAAAATTTTAAGTGCATACATAAAAATGCATAATGATTTCGTACCAAATATACCAGGTTTTATTTCTTTTGCTTGAATAACTTGTGTCCTCAGTTCTTTTTCTACATCTTCACCAAATTTAATCATCTGAAAAAAAACTGTTAAAATTTATACAAGATATTATTTAATAGTATTTTATGAGAGATAAAAGGACTATTTAAAAAAATATATTATTAATATCTTAGCTTAGAATGGAAAGATGACATGAATGATGATAACAAGAAATAATAAATCCCAGGAGGAAATCCTCAAAATCCAAAATCTCCAACAATACATTTAAAACATAAATAGTGAGCAACAGCTGGAGCAAAACAGGGGGTGGTTTATATTTTTATACTCTGAGCTTTTCACTAGTGAGATCCAGCATTGTGTGAAGAAATAACTTTGTTTTGCTTTCTATTGTATTCCAGCCAATTTTTCTTTTCCTATGTTGCATACCGCTTTAATAGCTTCTTCATCTTTTACATGTTTATTTTTTCTGTATTCCTCATTTATTTTTATCTTAGCTGCTGTTAAAGCCCTCTCATCACCTTGAAATACTTTTAATCTGGTCCGATGTAATTTTTTAAAGCTTTGGAAAACCTGAAAAATTTGATAAATTGTTAATTTTATGCTCTCTTATGTACTTCTATTTTATTCCTTTTATTACCATTTTTCGTAATGACGACATTTTGTCAATTATTTATTGGAAATTTTATGATTATGTGTGATTTTAGGATATCAAATACAAATTAATACATTATATTATTAGATAATTTCACAATTCTTCATATTTAATCCCTAAATCGTCTCTTGTGACTTGACATTGACATGACACTTTGACAGTAAGAACTGGTGTTACCGGCCTTTTCTTTTTTTCGGTTTTGAGGTTAATGCTGTTAGCCTTATTGGACTTTACAGCGACACCGGGTGGGTAGGGAAGAGGATACTCTGTAATCGCGCCATGGCATACCAGTTCACCGGACAATATGCGCCTACCAAGGGATATCCTTACCCTCCCCAATTCCGACTCCTGAGCTGCCCCTTCGGTCGCTGGTCGCCTAAGCTGGGCCTCTCACGGGGAACCGTGAGTCTCACCTGGCTTGGCTGACCACACTGATGGCATACAGCTCATCCCTTCATATGATTTCGCTTAGTGCTTAGCTTAGTGTGCGCGAACGCAACGCAAGCGTAAGTAAGGACAGGTCTAACACAAGTTTTGTATAGTGTCAGCTTATTTCTAAGTGACATTTTACTATTCTTGTTTATGAGATAATACAACCTATTGAGAATATATTTTGCTTTATTGCAGACATTTTTAATGTGGGGATTGAAAGTGAATCTAGAGTCTAGAGTGACACCTAGATATTTGACCTGTCTCTCCCAGGGAATGGGTTTATCTAAGAGATAGATGGTAGAGACTCTTAAATGTTTAGTGAGAGGGAAGAGTATAGCTTTACTCTTCTCGGGATTGACCTCGATTCTCCATTGGCGGAACCACACACAGAGTGTGCGGGCCGCTTCCTGGAGTCGATTCGCCAACATGAGAGTACAACGTGAAGTTGTGAAGAGGGCTGTATCGTCGGCGTACATATCCATGTGAACACCCGGAGTGAGTGGTATGTCACTGGAGTACAACGAGTACAGTATAGGACTGAGCGTGGAGCCCTGGAGCACGCCTGCGCGGATGAGGCGGGGGAAGAGAGAGTACCTTCGACATTATAGCGAAAGTATCTATTGTCAGTATTTATAGTCGTATTTGCGAGACAGCCTGGCCGGCGTAAACGGTGCGCAGCTTGTAAATCAAGCCGTTATTCCAGACTTTATCGAAAGCTTTCGCTATATCGAGAAAAATAGCAAAAAAATAGATGTGCTCTACAACGGTATGGCGGATATGGTGGTGTATGGCGGAGTGTTTCTTTCTGGAACCGAATTGCTAATTTCTGAGCAGAGAGTTGGTCGGATAGTCTAACGAGAATGATTCTCTCGTAAATTTTACCTAAACAGCTGAGAAGGCTGATAGGTCTATAACTGGAGGGGATATTCCGCGGCTTATTAGGCTTGGGAATGCCTATGACTATGGCCTCCTTCCATTCATCGGGGAATGAGCATGACTTAAGAAGGGAATTGAAAATAATTACCAATAGAGTGTTACCGGCCTGGAGTTTAAGCAAATGTATTTATAAAATGAATCGAATCGATTCATCGATTCAATAGACCCAGTACATGTATACAGTATAGTACCCATGTACCATCACATCTGTTTTTGGTATATTTTTAATATATCGACTTGACTTAACAAACTGTGAACTCCAATCATTCCAATTGTGTCCAGTCCAGGTATGTGCGGTTCTTTTCAGCCAATACATATTTTATAGAGAATAATATTGATGTCAAGATAAGGGAACCCTTATATTCGTAGGGTGTAATGAATTAGACCTACCTTACCTAAATTATGATTATTCGTTAGGGTAATGTAGCTGACAAGTGGCAACACTAATAATAATAAATTGCTATTGCTTCCCGTCGCAGAACGATCGCGTACCTAGCCGTCACAGTCACAGTCTCACAGATATTAGACTTTAGAGTGAAACGTAAAACGTCACTGTGTTGAATATAGAAATTCTTAATGTGATCTTATAAGTTGTATTGAGTTTTAATTAGTGCGTTATCCTTTAATTATTCTTATTATGAAGTTGGTATTGCTTTTATGGTACTTTTAAGTGGATGTGCTTTGTGTAAATATAGTATTTTAAAAATTACTTGATTACTCTGATTTAGAAATACTAACACAACATCCTACAATTTCTGTGCGATTAATATATCAAAGAATCTTGAGTGTGCATAAGTGAATCATAGAAGTGATATATTAAACAAGCAAGCAATTTGAAGTTTCCGGGTTAGTAGCAAAAATTACAGTTATATTTTGTTACATCAAATATTACAACAAAAACATATACCTAGTTAAAACAAATTTAAATTTTTTTGAATATATATTATAAATATTCAAGAAAATATAAAATTGTTTTGTTGTAAAAAATATGACAATTTTTTATCTTGTGTTATGTTTATTTGACATAAAAAGCTACAATCTATAAGTGAAAGTGCTTGACATGATTATTTTCTGAGATTTTTACTGCGAAGGATGTCCTTAAAGTAATCGTTAGAACTTTCATATCTAAGATTGTATATTAAAATGTTATAGATTTATTTTTACACTTGCATAACACATACTATATAAACATCTAAATATTTTATTCTATCATAATA
This sequence comes from Heliconius nattereri, assembly GCA_013403645.1. Lineage (NCBI taxonomy): Eukaryota > Metazoa > Arthropoda > Insecta > Lepidoptera > Nymphalidae > Heliconius > Heliconius nattereri. Next base: position 7,292,187 of record JAAIXI010000234.1, on the reverse strand, counting down.
ATGATAAAAATGTGTTGAAACAATTATTTCAAAAATATTAATCATATATAGGTACATACTTATATAATATAGGGATAAAATTGTCTGTCCTGAACTTCTGATCCTTATCAATTGCTGTTATATTGTAAAAGATTGTCTTAAAGCATGTTTTTCATGTTATAATACTTACAATTGTACTTCCTTACACAATTCTTCTTGATTTTACACTGCTGTATATTAATAGTTCCTCACACAAATATTTTTTGTATCATAATACAATTTCCATATGCAGAATGTAAATTCAACTATAATATATTATCAATTTCATAAATAATTGGACTGAAAAGTTTAACTATAAACATGATGCCTGTAGGTTCAATTCCTACTCGGGGAATGAGTGATATTCATTTTCTCACTCTGTTAACAAGACAAAGGTCAGCATTGAGTTCCACCAGTCACTCCAAAAATAATGTCTCCAAATGTCTACAATTATGCAGTGAGTGTGCAACAGAGTGTCTAAACACTAGGTTCTCCCTGCCTACCCTGTTGTATATTGGCTATGGAGTTAAAAAAAATAATTAACCAAACTATATGTATGACTGAACTACAACAAAGGTTTTTTAATTGTTTGAGATGCATGGACCTATTAGTCATCATGTACTACTGATAATATGCTTGTGTTATTTAATATGATAAATAGTAATTAGCTACTAGTTGTCAGCCTAATAATAATATTCTCTCATCAATTTCCATTCAACTTATGAGTAATTCAAATATTTCTAAGATATACACAAGACCAACATGTGGTTTCCATATTTCTGTCCAGTCAATCTTCACATAAATCTTTTTTAATATTTAAATAGAGTTAAGTTAAGCTTTTAATTTACTTACTCTATTAATGTTTTAAGAGTCAGGGAGCTTATTAAAACATATCATTACGTATTTATAGCTTCCCAGATATAGCAGGGTCAACAAAAGGAACCTAGTGTTAGGACACTGACTTTCTCATTTTTTGCCCAATTTTCGAGATGAGATTATATTTTTTTATTCTTTAGTTGCGGAACTTAATGCCGGGTTTTGTCTTCGTACCAGATCAAGGAAATTAAAATTATTCTTTATTCCTTTAAGTGGAAATCAAATCCAGAACCGTGTTTACAGTAAGTTGCTGTCCCACTTTGTCATAACAGCCTCAATAATAGTATTTATACTAGCGACCCGCTTGCAGCTTTGCCACCTTGATTACATAATTAATAGTTCTCTGCTATCTGTATTATTTTAGTTTTTTATAATAATATAATTTTATAAACAATATCTATACATACACATTGAAAAGTAAAGTTTCAGCCAATTCAATAAAACAGTTGTTTATAGCAATATTGTCAAACAACATTTTATAAAATTGTATAACTTTTTTATCAATCAATTGAAATAAAACAAACAATAAATGTTTAACAAAAGATGGAAGCTTGCCAAAATACAAAAGTTAAAAAGAAAATACTTAAATTGATTAAGCTGTTTCTGAGATGAGCGTAAGCAAACACACAAACGAACAGACAAAAAATAATAATAAATCACTTGAATTACGTTATTAAAAACCAACAATAACATTTTATCTTATATATTTTCCAAGTACAGACACCGATCCGTTACGACTTTATTATATCTACGTATACATTACAAGTTGTATGACAATCTCAGATTAAACAAATAGTTTGACACATATTCAACGGCTTAGAGACCTAGTGTTACGACACTGTGCTCTACCGCCCAATTTAGAGCTGCGTTTTATCTTATCAGAGTACAGAAATTTAATAATCAAGTGGAATCGAATAGGAGATCACACCCACACAACTGTCTCGTGTGCCATCAAACTTTTTATAAAAATTGTATTATATTGTTTAAATGGTTAAGAGCATTCATATTCTTCCTTAGACTGAACTGTAATTTTAAACTATATACTTATTAGCTTATATACATTTTAAACACGTTTTCTGTTGTATTAATAATTGTAATATGACCTAAAAATTGCTTCGCGTTTTAGAAAATTCACTGTTAAGACACTCCCATCTACACTTATTAACTTGTAGGTACATTGTATGAAACTTTAATTATTTCCGAAACCTTCAAAATGCAATAGTAAATATTAAAAAATAATAAATGTGAACTCGTATTCGTTTGATCGCGAAATTAGAAATTCATATAGAGTCAATTTAACATAAATTTATATGTAGCTAGCGACCCCTTCGTGGCTTCGCCCGTTTGTACTACACCATTATTTATTTTTAATTTTAGTTACTTTCGCGATCTAATAACATTATCATTTTAAACTCTAAAAAATATCCTTACATTCATAGTTAAAGTTTCAGCCAATTCAACAAAATACTGATTTTGTAACAATATAGTCGCATGCAATTCTTTATATTGACATTACCATTACGGATTGTAATGAAACACTAAATATTACGGGAAGTTTGCGAAAATACAACAGTGAAAACTGCATGTAAATCGGTAAAGCCGTCACAAACGCACAGGCAAAACAGACAAATATTTTATAAATTATTGTTTTGAGATCTATTCCGTTAATAAATCATCGAAATTTTTCGCATAATACATTTCACACATAGCAGGGCAGCGTGAAGGGATATTACAAATTTATTATATGCATTTATATAATTTCGGGGTGATTCGCTAGTATACTGAATATTATTATTTGCAACAAGATAATGGCGCTAGCGTCAAAACATTGTGTTTTTAATAGGCTCGTATAAAGTATTATATGACAATGTAAGAAATATGTAAATATTAGTTTCATTTTTACATGCGTATATCTCAGTAATTTAGTTGACCCTGTAAACATTACTTTCTTTCCTCGTAATTGAATGTTTTATCATTCCGGCATCCGGGATGAGGCAGTTGACGTGTCAGCATTGTTCAGCCGTGTCTGCACGTACAGGCAAGATAAGTGTTGGACGTATTTATAAGTATGATATCTGCGTATTATGAATATCAAATCAGGAATATTAAGTAATATATTGTAATTCTATGATGATGGACAAAAATAAAATCAGCTTCACGTTGTATCCCGCACACAGCAGGGTAGGCAGAGGGAACCTAGTGTTAAGACACTCCGTTCCGCACTTTCTGCCGAATTCTGGAGGCGTTGCGTGTTGAGTAGCAGCTTGTGTCGCTGCACCACGACGGTCTCAATAAATATGATTATAAAATATTTCACTATAAAAAAAATATTTTCCCATTTTTACGATGATAATAATTCTTCAAAAGAATAATAACTTTTCAGAAATGTATTAATTATGTAATCAATTGGTAATGCACTCGAAAAGTAATTAACATTATTCAAGTTGTACAAGGTGCAAGTAGGCCTGATGATTTGCATTTAACTGACTGAACGTCCACTGATGAGTCGGTATATGATTTTATGTAAAAATATTTGAAAAAATTCAAAACATTTTTATTAAAAGTGGAATATTTATTCATTAACTATTTAAGTTTGTAAAAATATAAGCGCCAGTCTCATTACTCAGAAAGAGACATGACGCATTACCTTCAGAAGCGGCATTTTGATGACAATATGTGAAGCTACCATTTTAGTGTCCATATTCCAAGTTCCTGTCTAGTTACGTAGATGAATAGCTATTGAAACATTTACTTAGGTGTAAGCAATTCTCGGTACATTTATAAATTTATAAGGCTAAAGTGCAAACCATACTGCTAATTAGAAAATTAATATGTTAACATAAAATGAAAGGAAATAAATAATTGAATTATAAAAATATTTTATTAAAGATATTTCAAATTGTTTAATTTATATGAAATTTATAAATATATTATATTATATAAGGAGTTTGCATAGCGTATTTTAATCGAGTACCTAAAAAAAACGCCATACCCACACGAAGTGACCTGTTTAACTCGTAACGGTTATAAATGTTTTGTCAATGTAACTGACAATTAATGGGCTTCTCGCGTTTCTGTTCCATGTGTGTGACTAATAGGAACGTACGAATATGCTGTGGGTTTATAAACTATATAGGTTTGTATAGACTGTACGCGTGAAGTAATTAGGCACTTGTCTAGTTGGACAGATTAGTGTATTTAATAATTTTGAGGCGCTATGTTTTAATTTTAAGCGATGTTAATTTAGACGACAATTTGTATGTAACACTGTCATTTCGTTTTGATAATAGCAGCTGTGGTTTTCATTTTGTTTTCTACTATATGTTCTAATATTTCTATTCAAAATCTATATTTAAAACTCTCACTAATTGACTGATGGACAACGCACGGAACTAGGCGGCATTTAATACTGAAATTTGTCATATATGTAGTAGGATCCTAGTTTAGGAGAGCACTATGAGTGGATTTCTTTTTTCGCGAAAAGAAATTATACAAAATCGACAAAATATATAAATGAAACACAGTTTTATATTTGGTCTACCTAGTACTTATTGTTAGTGATAGCAGATTATGACCAAGCGACCCACTTGTGCTGGTTTCACTTTACTACATATTAGCTGCAGTCTACTTGTAAATAATAAAATATTATTTCATATTTCTTGTATTCTTTGTTTAAAATGAAGTTATACGAAACTTTAAATGAAATCTTGAATTTATTAATTTAACGAATATTGTCTTTACCTAATAAAAAAAATGTTAGAAGTTAAAATTCACTCTCAAAGATCGGACTCAAAATATTATACTCCGGCCTATGTTAACAATTATATTTGATAACAATAGTTGCAAATGTGAATTAATAAAGAAATAAAAACAGTAAATATAAAGTACTTATCATGTTGCTAATCAAATATTAAAGTAATAAACTTTGGTCTCTTGTTATAAATATCAAAAATCTTTAAACAAAAGGAATAAAAGTAAGTACGTATAATATAAAAAAAAACTTTATTCTAAGTATTTCTTTTAAACTTTCCACCGTATGTCACACTATGCATTTTAATTGTAATATTTGTAAGTACTTAATAGATAATTTTAACACGGATTTTTTAGTACCTTTGTTCTATTAACACACATGCAAGTGACCTACTTAACTTAGTTTGACTAGGCAAATAAAGAAAGTAGCTGCAATACCCAGGACGTTGTTCGTTTCGTAGGTAATGTCGGTCATGCACTTGAAAAATAAATTTACTTTATATATTATGCTATATGTATACTTTATATTATATATAAAACCTATATTACCGAGTTTATATTATTATTGTTATTTTAATTCGTTAATGTAGTGTTATTCCAAAGATTAAATACGTACTTCGCCTACAAACCCCATTTAGGATATGCATATATGTATATTTTTGCGTACAAAATAAATGCGTTTATTATTATGGATTTTTCTTTATAGTAACAATGATACATTTGATTTTCTAAACCGTAGCTACCCAGACTTTCTGGGTGGTTGGTGTGTTAAGTGGCGGAACTCAACGCAGCGCTTTGCTTTGTAACCAAAACGAGGAAATTAATGTATAAAATAATTCATCTCCACGCTTATGCGCAGGGCGCATCGATTTTTTCTTAAATAATAGATTTTTTAAAATACATATGTCTATGATCTTAAAAATCATTATACCTACTCTTACAATAAGCTTTATTGGTTAACATATACCTGTATATTTTTTGTTTCTTTAGATGGCCGTATAACCACTTGAATATTTCTATGTCTCATGTATAGTGTAAGAAGTAAAGTATGTTTATTTTTGCCTTTGTGTATATATTTTTTTCTTTTGTTCTAGCAAAAACAATTCACAATTTGCCGCAACGGTTCAACAAGAGGCAACGCTGAATGCATATTGTCACGTAAACGATAGCAAGCAATACATAATATTATGCTATGGGTTTGCGATTTGAAGCTGTTTGAAAGGTAGTCGAGATGTGGAATACTTTGATATTATTGGCCCTGGCTGCTGCAGTCGGGGCCCTGTTGGAAGGCCCTAACGTCTGTACTAGACAGGAATCGTAAGTATTTCGTAAAATATTTTTTCTGTCTGGTAGTTAAAATAGCTATACTATTAAAGTAAAGTAAGTAAATTACGAAAAAAAAAGTAATAATAATTCTTACTTTAACTTACATTATAATAAACTAACGGTATACAAGTTACACGTCCCTAAATTAGAATGTTTGAGCCGTCCGTATTTATTAATATTTTCATTTCTTCGCTATGGCACCAAGGCAAAAGAACCCGGCGATGAATTCCGCCACTCAACACGCAATGTCTCCAGAATTCGGCGGAATGTGGACAACGGAGTGTCTTAACACTAGTTTCCCTCTGCCTATCCTGGTGTTGCGGGATACAGCGTGAACATGATTTTTTGATTTTAACGTCGCAAAAATTGTGTAGTGTATTTTTCAAGTTCATTATTGTAATAAAATTGTTAAATTACGAGCAAGTCGCACAATCGCCTCCTTGTTACTGGGTAAGCTATTAAATGCAGCGTTTTTATTTATAAAACAGTCGTTATGATTGTAGTTCGCAAACAAACCAATTAGGAGATTTTTTGAAGTAGAGAGTATTTTAATACCATTAAATAATCACTAATTACGGATTGAACTATATTTTAAATAGAAATAATAATGAGAATACCTTCTGTAACTTCCTTATTTTTTTATGGAAAAAACTACTAGTGCATTAAACATTTGATTTCCCATATTTTGAACATGAATGGTTGGAAATATTTTCCTCTTATTAATGTAATGTATCATTCAGTAGTGATGAGGAATACACATAGCCTTAATGGAGCTGCCATTAACGCTATATTCCTCATTATTATGGGCCCTAACTTCAAGTTATAGATGTAAGTTAGGACTTACTTAGGTAGGCCTAACCGTCGTTTGAAGGTTCAATAGGTACATTTACAACGAGACGAACAAATAGACTGAAGTATTTTAATATTAGATTATTTCTGCGTACTCCGCTAAAACGAAAACAAGCTTTTAAATAACAATTTCATACTAGACTTCCACTCGTATTACACTATACAACCTATATGTATATTTTATTAAGTAACTGAAAATATTATCATTTAAATTCGATTTTTTTGTTTCTTTAATTTATTTTATTTCGAATCAAATATTTCGTCAAAAATAATTTGTTGGCTGTATAAATTAGAAAGTAAATATAAATTCATAACGTGACTTCTTACTATATCTGTTATACATTTGTATATTTTATGCATATTTTTCGCTTATCTGTTGATACTCGGAACTAAATTATTATCGTTCTCATATAATCATTTCGTCTTTATTGTTCATTTCTAATTGTTATTATCAGGTCACAAGAGTGTATGTAGAGTAAAGATAAAACTAGAAGTGTTAAGATTATTTAATAACAACATTTATTAGAAATATAACTATGAATCAGCCAGACATTGTTTATTTATATTTACATTATAGGTACTCAACGATAATAAAGGTGTCTGTGCAGCAACCGTATCAAGTGAAAGAGTACGCTTGGTGTTTCAACGTGCCACCACGTTGTTCGAAATACAAGATCAAATTCAAGCAAGTTCTGAAGACTCAGACCCTCGTGAAGCACAGGCCCGTGGAGGAATGCTGCAAAGGTTACACTCCGGACTCTGAAGGGAAACAGTGTATGCCTGTGTGCGTCGAGCCGTGTGTGCACGGGAAGTGTGTGGCGCCGAACACGTGTGCGTGCGCGCACGGATACGGGGGGCCCGCCTGCGATATATGTAAGTACATGCGGATTCGTTTTGCCACAATTCACACGTCAATTGTTGTTCCCGTCAATGAAAATCGCATATGGCTAAGATGAGGGCTGGGTTTTTGTTCTTGAAGGTGTAGTGGAACTAAAAATTACTTTAGTATTAGCATTATAATGAACTATATTTGCGTAAGTATTTTGAGAACTAAGGCCTCTTTGTATAGTTATCACTTGTTTTTTCCGAACAAACATACATCCATTGTTCTTAGTATTTATTTGTGTTAAAATATAATATAGAAATATTACTAACATACATTCTATACAAAATTTAGTAGGTACGATGCAACTGTGTAACAATGATTAATCGTATTTGCCACTTCTCTTACAACGCCTACATATCACTATTTGTTTTACACCGTCGCGCGGCAGCTTCATACAATTCTTACTTTAAGATGCACTTTGAACGGATCTACGCATAGATCTTTCAAACTCTACAGCACAATTTAATGCAATTTTATTATTCGGCAGAAAGTGGAGAACAGTGTCTTAACACTAAGTTCCCTCTGCCTACCCTGCTGTGTGCGGGATACAGCGTGAAGCTGATTTTATTTTTTATTATTCGTGCATATTATAACTATCATAGTAGTGGGGCATAACCGTGAGTCGTACATTAGTTTAAAATAATTAACTAATTGATTGTACTATCTCAACATATTAGCTTAACTTCATATCTTAAAATAATAATAATATAATTACTTTGGAAAGGCAATACATAGAAGTGTTATTATGACACATGATACTTTTGTTGTTAAACAAAACATTCCTTTTACATATAGGTACATATACTATGTATATTTAAAATGTAGGGATTTATATCCATTAAAAATGATTTAATCTGAATCTTATAATGTCATCTTATGAATCTTAATACTACTTGAACATTAGCATTTTAAATATATTTTTAATAAATGCAAACATTAAAAAAACAACTATTTTAATGACATATTTTCCAACGTTCTAAAGTGTAACTTCTATCTTGTATTTATAATAAAAATGGACTTTTTTTAGGCCAGTCCTTACATAGGCCCAAGCAAGCGACGGTTATAGGTTCCATACAACTATATTATAATCGGTAGAGTGAAATACTTAATATTTTCATGTCCTTGCTCTGGTAATGATTCATAGCATGGGGTTTGCGTTCCGCCATTTAACACGCAATGCCTCAAGAATACGGCGAAAAGTGAGGAAACAGAAGTGTCTTAATGGGGAACGGAGTGTCTTAATACTAGGTTTCTAGGTTGCCTCTGTCTACCCTTCTATGTGAAGGATGTAGCATGAAGCTAATGTGTGTAATGCTATGTAGGCTTTACAGCTTGTTCTCTAAATCATTAAAAACGATTCAAAAGAAGATTGAACATTTTTTAGCCTGTCCCGCCGGCAAATGGGGTCGGGACTGCCAGAACGAGTGTCGTTGTCTGAACGGCGGCACTTGCGAGCCGCTGACCGGCGAGTGCTCCTGCACAGCGGGCTGGAGAGGTGAAGCCTGTGAGCGTGCCTGTGCACCGCCGACCTTCGGCGACAATTGTGCTGAATTGTGTCAGTGCAAAAACAATGCCACTTGCAATCCGGGTAGTGGCGCTTGTAAATGTTTACAGGGTTTTATTGGACCTTTGTGAGTGTACTTTTTTTAAAGTTAATACTTAGTTTTAAGTTAACTGTCAAGGCAAAGAGCGGCGTTGAGTTCCGCCACTCAACACGCAATGTCTCCGGAATTCGGCGGCAAGTGGGGAACGGAGGGTCTTAATACGAGGTTGCCTCTGCTACACTGCTGTGAGCGGCATACAGCGTGAAGCTGATTTGATTTGATAAATATAAAATGCAAAAAAAGGCTAAAACTAAATAATAGTAAAGCAATTTGGAAAACACTTTTAGAACTTTGTCGCCACGTTTGTAGTCATGTTTTATGAAAAAGTTGAATCACTTTCATAAGATTTTTCTAGCGACACTTCAATTACTGCGACCATTCAATTCGTTAAGGCCAAGGACAAACTATGCAGAGTTCTGCGGCAGTTTCTATGTATACAAATATGCAAGATAATAGTGTAACACAGTTTAATTAATTTATATGATTTTAAAATAGCTTTCCCTATCTAACTTTTATATAAGTTAATATTTTCCATTTTAACTATTGTTATTAAACTTATGATAATCTACAAGTTTGTTGTATATGTATGGATATTTCCAAAATTAATATTTTGAAAATCCTTATTTGGAACTTACACATGACTTTGGAATAGACACGTTATCGAATTCATCAATTCAAAAGATTCAATTCAAAACATTCTTCTTGTAACTTATAAAAATATTTATTTATACCAAATACATTACAGCACCAGTAATGTATTTGGTAAATACAATACCAAATACATTACATACCAATATACCATTTTTTTTAACACAGATGTGAAGAAGTGTGCCCCAGCGTTGGCCCATGTCCGTTCAGGTGTGGGTGTCAGAACGACGGTGAATGTAATCTGTTCACCGGTGAGTGCGAGTGCACCGCCGGCTGGACTGGTGGAGTTTGTGCTAATAAGTAAGTTTTATTAACCATTTATGTTCAATTCTTTGTTTTTTTGGGTTTCACTCTGTGTCTCGCATATAGCAAGGTAGGCAGAGCCTAATGTCAATACTAGGTTTGGCCAGGTATAGCTAAATTTTTGAGTCATTGCCTGTGGAGGGTGGAACTTATTACCCTCTTTGTCTTCTTCCATGAACGAGAGATCCCAGTCTCCTCTCCAGTGAGGATGGAACCTACAATTGTCACGTTTAGTGTCAGCATTTAGAATCTTCCTATGGATCCCCGTAAAATTTAAATGAGCTCTGGGTGTTCTTCACCTGTCTTTTTATTTAAATAAATATGATTTGTTTATATTTATAGCGTCTACATACCTAGTTCAATGGTGTAGCTGTTCAGTAGGATTTATTATTATTGTAAATATTTTTTATTATAGAATTTGCTTGACATTTTAGATATTTATAAAATGTCTATTTTGAATTATTAATAATATTAATATTATTATTTAGATGTCCTTCAGGAAAGTGGGGGGATATGTGTGAGGAAACATGCGAATGCGCTAACGGCGCTGGATGTCATCATGTCACAGGCCAGTGCCAGTGTGAGGCTGGATTTACAGGCGAAAAGGTTTGTTTTTATTATGTTTTTTTTAGTTTGACGTTGTATCCCGCATTTAGCAGTGTAGATATACGGAACCTAATGTTAAGATCTCTGATCCTCCACTTTTCGCCGAAATCTCGAGGCATTGCGTTGTGTGGCGGAACTCACCTCCGCGTTTTACTTTGTTGCCTGAGAGAGGAAATGAAAATTTGAAATTATTAAAAAAAAACTTTGTACTCTTTTAAAACACGTTTATATAGAAAAAGAAGGAACAATGTTTATATATTTTTAAAAACAATGCACAAAAAATACATTTAATTAATAAAATATACATAACAAACACTACCATAATGTGTTGGCATTTCCAACACATTATGGTAGTGTTTGTTATGTTTATACATTAGTGTTTATACAGTTTTGTAAAAGGTGTGTACACAATTACTTCTTTAATAAAGCTCTCAACCCACAGTGCCTAGAAGCGTGCCCGCTTGGTTCGTACGGCGTGGGCTGCGCGGGGCGGTGCTCATGCGAGCACGGCGGCGAGTGCGCGGCGCGCGATGGGACGTGCACGTGCAAGGCAGGCTGGCGTGGCACGCGCTGCCACCTGCGCGCCTGCCCCGACGGCCGCTGGGGGCCGCGCTGCGACAACGAGTGCGAGTGCAACGCTGCCACTACTGATATGTTAGTGTTATTTTATAAAAAATAAATGAAGTTGGCGGATAGTATATCAGCTGTATTAAGTGTTCTCCAAAAAATACGTAACTTTTTCAGCATCTAATGTAAAATTCACACTGGCGAAATTTGGCGAACATTGGCGAAATAAGATATCAATATGCGGGATACAGCTTGACGCTACAAAACAATATGCTTATACAACCAGATGGAGGTTTAAAATATCAATATTATGAGTTAAGACGTCGATATGCGGATGTACAGCGTGAAACTTTAAAAAATAAATGTCCTCATACAACCAGGTGCGACCCGTGGACGGGCGCGTGCGAGTGCGCGGCGGGCTGGAGCGGCGAGTTCTGTTCGCGCCAGTGCCCGCTCCTCACGTACGGCAAGGGGTGCCGCGCCACCTGCCGCTGCGAGAACAGCGGACACTGCTCTCCTGTCAATGGTATGCAAGTGTTTTATTGTTTTACTTTTAACGAATTATATTATTTAGTAATTGAGGCCGATTGTGGCGCAGGGGCACAAGCTTTACAAGACTGTAAAAGCGAGGGTTGTGAGTTCGATTCTCACTCGGGGTAATGAATTATTATTAATATTTTTATATTCCTTGCTCTGGTAACCAGGCAAAGCTTGGCGTTGTGTTCCGCTACTTAACAAGCAAGCCTCAAGAATTCAGCGGAAAATGGGGAACAGTGTCTTAGCACTTAAGGTTCCCTCCGCCTGCTATGTGCGGGATAAAAAAAGAAAAAAAACGTGTTATTTTATTAACAAATGAAACGATGTATGTTAAATTATAAAACATAAATAAAAGTGCAGTTATTTACAATTGGTTTATTGTGCTTCTTATAGGCTCCCACAAACTAACAGAACAAACCAGACGTGAAAATGAAAGTTTAAATTTATTTGTAATGTTTGTAACATTGATTTTTTTTTGTATGTAATTGTATAAAATGTGCAAAACTGTATCTTTTAAGTGATATGAGCAAAGTAAATTGTATTCAACTTGGTCATGTTTTTAACTATGTCACGTTTTAACTGAAATATAATAAAAGTGAATATTGAAATATTCTATTTACATGTTTGTTAAGTATATGTTTCAAAACAGATATACTTACTATTATTATATGTGTAAAAATACATAATATGTGGATACAGTATAAGCCTTCACAGACAGGAGTTATTCAATACTTATAAATATATTATTATAATTATTTAATATTTTTTGACTTTGAATCCTTTGAAAAAATCAAAACACTTCTAGCTAAAGCTTTGAATATGTTTATTATCGCAAATATGTAGAGTTGCAGATTTTCTAAATAAATATTTTTCTTTCTTAAGCATGGAACAATATTTAAAAAATGTTAAAAATATCCAGGTTCTTGTCTATGCGCGCCCGGCTACCAGGGGCTGCGATGCGAGGAGCCGTGCAAGTTCCCGCTGTACGGCGACAACTGTGCCGACACCTGCGACTGCCTCAACAATGCCACGTGCTCGCACGAGACCGGACAGTGCCAGTGCGCGCCCGGGTGAGACACCGCATGTTACTAAGCAACTCTGGCCCCAAGATAGGGATGCCCGATGTTAGAAAACATCGATATTTTATCTACTAACATCGATGTTCATCGAAAATTAATGATCATCGGGCATCTCTACCCCAAGAACAGTGGATAACATGGAAACAGTTAACGTATAGGAACAAAGTCTAGCGTATATACAAAGTCTAGCTTATATATAACGTTAAGTATAGGAGTAAAGCCTTCCTCGATAAATGGGCTATTTAACATAAAAATATTATTGTTCTGAGATTAACACGCTTTATAATATTAGTCTAGATATAATAGGATGCCGCGTCCGCTGACATTCGCAAGTATCGAGCACGACGTGACGACCAATCTGTTACCGTATTTTAAAACTGTTATTTTGTAAAAATAACATTTTTTTAGTATGCTGTAAGAGAATACACTAACGTATTTAATTAAATAAGGAATAATACTGTATTGCTTAAAATGGTCCTGAAACTACTCCGTTTTGTGGAATTTTTAAAACAACATTGTTCTCTGGGTTATACATAGAAGATAGACACAAGCTATCACGGAAATACGTAACGTAAATCTATGTAATGCTATAATATATTTATTAACAATAATTACTATTATATTAAAGAATTTTTTATAGGTTTGATGGCCTAAAGTGTGATCGACCCTGTGACGGCAGGACTTTCGGATTAAAATGTCGTCAACAATGTGACTGTGAAAACGGTGCCCCTTGCAACCCTGTCAATGGTTAGTAAAAAAAATATTTTATTATATTTAAAAACGATTTTATTTTGAAAATTTTAGTATACAATAAATTTTTTATTAAAATTAATGTCATTTATTTATATCAATTATCAAGTCGACGGCAATTAGTCGTCGTACGAGTATATTATACATAGAAATCGTTAGTCCTTAAAATATCACACACTTCTCCGTGTCGCTCCATTTATAAAAATATGATAAAGCATATCGTTTAACATATTTATACATTTGCCGCTTATAATAATAAGATAGTCTAATTATATTATTTTTATACGACCATATACTTAATGATATTTGAGTATGTAATAAAAGAAATCATAACATGGTTTTGTTTGATAAATCAAGTTAATTATAATGTAATTAATTTTTTGATGATATCGAATTAGCAATTTACGAACGTTAATGCATCAGTTATGCTTGTATTCTAAATTTAGGTGACATGTGATGTCACATGTCATTGTCATTTAGTGGATAATAAATTCAATTTCTTCCTTCAATTGGTGTATTGTTTGTGGCTAGCTCAAGCACAATTTTGATTTTATAATTTCGCACTTTCGCTTGCATTCCACAAAAGTTATGAAGTTCAGTTTCACGTAAAACATATAAGAGAGAGAGAGGGAGAAAGATAGTAATTTTTGGTCATTCAACCAGGCGAGTGTCTCTGCGGTCCCGGGTTCGAAGGCCGGCGCTGCGAGCGGCGGTGTCGCACGGGCTTCTACGGCCAGAACTGCTCGCTGCCGTGCGACTGCTCCGTCAACGCCGTCGGCTGTCACCACGTCACCGGCGCATGCGTCTGCGAGACCACCTGGCGAGGTAATGTGTGTTTTATATGTTTATATACCCCGACACAAAAACCTCTTTTTTATATATACTTTCCTCAACTGAAAAAGAGGTGATAATATTCAAACAGCTAAACATATTTTCGTGAATCATGGCTAACAATATGGAATCATCCGTTTTGGAGATACGATGTAACAGGATACACATGTGTGAATCTGTATGTCACCCTGTTGACGTTGACGTGCTGTGTATGTACACATCACGTCAAACTTATACCTCTTTTTGCTTTGGGGACTAGAATAGGGGGGAATAGAATATTTCATTATAACATATGATTCTGACAGAAAATTATCCAAAAGTCACTAATTGACTTTTCACAGACTACTTATACATGACAGAAATCTTATACTCACATACCGACTTAAACAACACTTTTGTTGAACATAAAATGTATATAAAAAAATATAAATTAATATATATATATTGCAACTGTATTGTAAAAATAGGATATGATAAAAATATATAAATGTAAGTAATATTTATTTTTATACAAGGTAGCGTTTACGCGATACTTTTTAATAGACCGGAAAAGATATTCTTGTCTGATGTCGGGTAAAAAAAACAACACAACGGATACTCTTCTGCTACTTCATTTTATAATTTGCAAAAAAGATGTTCTCATTATATAATTTGAATATTTATAATTACTTGGATTCTAAATGTGTACAAATAATTTGTTTTTTGTATAAACTGACGCTACGTATATATTTATTTATGGTGCGGGAAAATACAGGACAAATACAGGACAATTACGATAAGCTTTTATTGTTTGCACAGGATTCATTTATTTGTGGTTTCAGTGGCTTGCGTTTGAAAAACTATAATATTAAACTCTATTCATCATTATAATACATTAACAATACAGTCACAACAAGATAAATTTGTTTTCCCGTAATATTCTTGCTAGGCATTTTTTAAAATGTAGTCTTTTTTAACCGACTTCTGTAAGAAGAGGAGGTTATCAATTCGAGTATATTTTTTTATAATATTTTTCCGGACAAAATTTCATCTTACATTTTAAGGATATAAATAAACATATCATTTTTGACTCATTTTGTGTAAAATAGCTAGTCTAGTCTACTGCTAGTAGCTAGTTTATTTCTATATAACTATATATAAGAATATTCCGCTAAATATCATACATTTATATACAGGTCTCGCGAGGAAACTGGGTTTGTATCGTGAATGCCTTTTTTATACTTGTTTTTTGTATAACAGATGTTTTAAGGAATACATCCCTGTACGATACTACATGTGACAATGGAAATATGGCTTCCTATAAAATAGTTGTTAATGATTTACCTAATGGACACCAAAATCCGCTGTACATTCTGAAACGGGAAGAGGATATAAATAAAGTAATAAATATTCAAAATAGCGAATTAAATATGCACTATATATCAGATAAAACCTTTTCAAATGAGCCTTATAGTTGTTTATATTGGGAAACTAGTAATATGAATATAACACATTTTATATCATCTTTACAAGAAACCGTGAATAAATGGAATGTTTATAAAGGACAAGTATTGCTCATCATAGGCAATACAGAAGATATAACGCAAGGAAAATTTGATTCATGGACTTTGGATTGAAAACAAAATGGAGGCATTACTAGAAAATATTAAACATATTAAATAAAATATGTAATCTTTTTCCTGTTTTTATTTTATTTAACTTAAAATAAATTAAGCTCATATAGATAAAATGATGACTTTACTATTTTGCATTAATTATAACATAAAAATACAAGTAATTTGCATTCAAAAAAAAAACTCCTTTCACTTATATGTAACAGGAAAAATTATTGCAATGAAAAATGATAACGAGATGCATTGAACAGTAAAATTTTTTTATGACACGTTTTTTAAATATTTTTATAGGATATATCCCTTAATCAATTGATTATTAATCAGTCACTCAATTGTAAGAAAATCTTAACACGATATTTCGATCAAATTCTTGTTGTTAGAATTGCCTGTAATTTGCATGTATTATCCACATATATTTTATATATTTTCAAAGTATATTCATTTATTATTACAATACTTTTTTGACTTTTGATTATTTACTTAAAAAAATGTATAACATACATATGTATTTGTAGGCGTTCGCTGTGAAAGCCAATGTTCGGAAGGATACTTCGGATCGCAATGCTCGGAGAGGTGCCCCTGCGCCAACAACTCGTCGTGCGACGCGGGCAGCGGGCGCTGCGTGTGCGCGGCGGGCTGGAGAGGCGCGCGATGCGACGAGCCGTGCGAGCCCGGCACCTACGGCGTTGCATGCAAGCAGGCGTGTCCGCAGCACCCGCTAGGTATTACACTAAAGTATACTTGAGCGCGACGCTAACACAAACAGATGTCCAACTTAATATATTCAATATTATGAACACGACTGTACATGTACATGTGCGGGATTGACTTTCGGTTGTGTTGTTGCACAAACTTCGTAAAGTATATGACAAGTCGTGCCCCCGTGTCATGTCGACGACTTTCAATGTCAATTCTAAGAATATATGATACTTACCTATTGTCAAGTGACGGTTCTCTTCTTGCCTTTTGTAAGTAATAATTCAGAATACATTTTCCTGTAATTATTATCAAAGTACATATTTCAGCTGTTAAAGTTCTATTAATGTGCAGAACGGTCATAAAAAACTTTGTTTATAAACAGAGATTAGGAAAGAATGGATTTAAACATTTGGCTAGAATAACAGAATTTATAAACTCCTCTATTGACTCAAACATGGCTTCGCCCGCATAAATTTAATATTATATTATAACCAAATTATACATTATCTTTTATATAAATTGTAAATTTTCATTTACACCACAAATTTCACATTTTTAATATTACTAATAGTAGAATTGAATTTCCATTTTTTCAGGCAACGCCACATGTGATCCTGTGACGGGAAAGTACACATGCCCCAGCGGTTACACCGGCGTTCGGTGCGAGTACCCGTGCCCGCTCGGCACTTACGGGGAGGGATGTGAACAGAAATGTAATTGTAAAAATGGCGCCGACTGTCATCATGTTACTGGTAAATAAATGTGTAATAATGTAAAAAAGAAATAATCACTTCTAAAATATGTGGTTAAAATTATAGTTTAGTGTTTTATAATCCACATTTAAAGCTATATTTAGCCGTAAATATGGTGGTATAACCATGGTTTGATCTTTTGATTAATTATTTTTATTCCCCTGCTCAAATCAGAACGCGGTGATAATTTTCCGCAAAACGTCGAGTCTCAACACTAGGTTCCCTCTGCATATGATACATGCGGGGTAGTGTTTATAAAGGTATGTGCCTCCAGGCTCGTGCCAGTGCCTGCCGGGCTGGCGCGGCGCGCAGTGTGGCGAGGCGTGTCCGGCGGGCTGGTGGGGCGCGGCGTGCTCGCAGCCTTGCCGATGCGCCCGCGGCGCGCAGTGCCGCCCCAACGACGGCTACTGCCGCTGCCCTCCAGGGTTCGACGGCAGCTATTGTACGCAGTGTTAGTATGCATTTTTACTTAGTATGAAAAAATTAAGCAGCACAACGTCTGACTGTAAAAGCGCCGTTAGTGAGTTTGATGTTGTTGGTTGATTTTAATTGCTTCGCTGTGGTAATGAGGCAAAGCGCGGCGTTGACGCGCGTTATTCGCCACAAAACATACAACGCCTCCTGAATAGATCCTCAACCGCTACTTAAGATAATAAAAGGGGCCTAACAATCATTTTTAAATACTTATTCAACGACATTATAGTAATTCATCGACATATATTTTTTATTTTTACAATATGACCATTGGTTACCCTAACCACATACAAACATATGTAGTTAATAATATACACATTCCATAAGAATCCATCCATAAGAAGGACTTAATCATATAATGAAATAATCCAAGATTTTTAATTCCACAGTCTGCCCCGAGGGCTACTACGGCGACCACTGCATGGAGGCGTGCAACTGCCCCTCTCAGGGCAACTGGGCGTGCGACCCCATACATGGCTGTGTGTGCCACCGCGGATTCATCGGCGACCACTGCGACATACACGCCAGTGACGCAATCGTCGTTGAAGCTGGGGGTACATTGTTTTTATTTTTTCGTTTTTCGTAACGAGACCGCTGTGACGCAGCGGCAGTGGGTCCCAAGCGCTTTGACTACTAAATCATACAATTTTATCGAGCTACAACTCACTAACTGATCTTACAGATTATCGTTAAGTTACCATCACTGTGGGGAAATTAAAAAAAACCGCCGCTTAAAGATTATTATTAAGAATGATTTTTATCAATTTAATTTAAGGCGACCGTTTGTGGGTTCGATTCCCACTCCACAATAATAGAAATATTTAATATTTCTATTTCTTCGCTAAGGTATCGAGGCAAAATGTGGGGTTGAGTTCCGCCACTCAATAAATGCAATTTATCAAATATTTTATATATAATTTACCAAAATGTAAAATAATCTCATTGTTTAAATTTATTTTGTACGCGCTAGGTAACGGCAATGCAGGTCTAACAGCGGCTATGGTAGTGCTGGTGATAGTGTGCGCGACGGTGGCGGCGCTGCTCCTCTTGTACTACAGGAAGCGCGTGCGCAGTCTCAAGCGGGAGATAGCGCACGTGCATTACACCGCCGATCCTGCCTCGCAACCTGGTATGATATAATATATTGTCTGTACAGTAAGGTTGACGAGTCGTAGCCACCCTGAAGCTTATTGCAGATTAAATTATATATTTTTTTGTAAATCTTTGATTATTTTCACAATCATGACATATTTGCATTCTTAAGAAGAAACACGTCGATTTGTATAGGTTTAATTTGCGATAAAAATTGAATACCTCCTCTTTTCAACATTTATTGTAAGAGCCAACTGTATAATTTGATGATACTACAAGTGAAATCTAGTTGTTTCGGGATATTAATCAAAATAAAAAAATCAAAAGCCTGTTACAGTCAATCAAGTCAAGTCAAGTCATTTTATTTTCAATTTTAATCTTTGTTTAAACCCACTAACGTCGCGCTTACAGTCACACGTTCGTGCTACTGCACCAAACGGTGACGCTGCACCAAAGATATTCGCAATTCCAAAATTCGTAAAATCTGAAATAAATGTTTTATAGTCTTCCCCTTAGCTCCCTTACAAGTGAAAATAATATATTTTGTATAATATAAACAGACCAACAACACTTCGACAATCCAGTGTACTCGTTCCAAGGGACCACGCGAGGTGACGACTCTACCACGTTGTTGAACAACGCTACACAAATATTTAATAACTTGGGATCGGGAAGTAAACTTAGCAACACAGCTATGGAGAAACTGAGGATGACTGCCTCCAGTTCCAATGGAAGTAAGTTGTTCTGTCGTAAATATTAGTATATTTTAATATTTGTGTTGGTGGAACTGTTCAAGATTATTTTGAGAATATTGTAAATTATCTAACATACATGTAAAATCATCTTTATTTTATTTCTAATGAGCTGATTTATTTACTTTTAAGGTGCCTATGATCCTCTGTCGTCTCTCAAAAATAAAGATGCAGATCTCACCAACCCTAACTTATACCATTGTATTGATGAAGACAACAAGCTGGATCATGTCTATGATGAAATTAAACATAAAGAAGGATATGGTATGTTATATAGCATATAAGTGAAGCAAATTCTAAGTGTGAAATAACACCTTAAACGACGAGACGGCCATGAAATTTGGACAGTTATAGTTTATATTGAGAATTGCAGAATGCATTAAATTAATAAAATAAACATAACACACACTACCATGTTATGTTTGACAAGATACACTTGTATAAAGTGACATACATGTTGCGATGGCAACACGTATTTCACGCGTTAAAAGATTTACTATTTATAATTATGTCTCTTTGCCTTTTAGGAACTCGAAAATTTTAGGTTAAAAATAAAAAACCGACATTGCAATAGAAAAAAGGAACCAAACTTCTACAAAGCAATAACCACTTATTGTATATACAATTTTAGACAATAATAAATATTTTTTTGCTTTTAGAAATGGAATATGATCATCTGAATTACACACCTCCATCCAACACTTGGAAGCCACACTACCAAAGGATGAATAATATGAATAACGGTGTACCTGCGGGGTCTCAGGAGAGCGACTTGAGTACTCCTACGCCCCCTATCCCCCCTTTACCTAAACTGCACGGACCTCCCACCGCGCCCTTCACTCCGCCTGCGCCACCCAAAAGAGAAAACCCACCTGAAGAAAATAACTCTACTACTAGCCCTTAATGAAATATTTCTTAAACAAGTTATATGGTCACATACATAATTTCTAAAGCTGTAAAAATAAAAGAGGTGATAATCTTAAACTTATTTTCTTGAATCATGGCTAAGATTACGTTCACCTTTCAAAAGAAAAACCTAAAGTAAAATCGGTACATTCGTTTGGGAGCTACGATGCCACAGACAGACATACACTTACATATACACACATGCACAGTCACGTCAAACATATAATACACCTATGTTTTCGTCGGGGGTTATGAATATACTAGTATCATCGTTATTTTTATGAAAATATTAAAATTAATTATATTTTGATATGAATTTTAAAAAACCTTTTTGGGTACCTAATTAGTGAAAACGACTTGTTTATATATGATTAAGGATTGTTCAAATCTTTAATTGTTTAATATTCATATAGTAAATTCAGTCAAATGTGTAGGGCTTAGCATAGCTTGTAAGTTAAAATCTCATTTGTTTTTGTAATTTTAATTTTTTACCTTTTATGTGTGTCATTGAAAATACTTATTACTTGATATTTGTAAAGCTTGTGATTTACGGACAGCAATAATGATATTTAAATGTAATATAATATTTACCGATTAATTTAAAATTAAGTATTTTTAAACGTATAGAAATAAATTTTATATTTACTTTTATTAGTATGCATGTATTTTATGCGATCTTGAGGCAATTGTTTAAACATGTGTGTTTTTTAAAAGTTTTTTAACAAATTATTTTGTCATATACACTTAAAAATATATATTATTGTCAAATGAAGACTTGCATGGACAAACATGATATTTTTATTTTATATGCTTTTAAATTCAATTAAAAAAAATAAAAAATAAAAGAGGTTTAAATATTGTTAACCTTAGCGGGAAATATAATTATTATAAAATATTTTTAATTGATATATTATTATAATAAAAACGAACTAAAATACACTTAAATTTGATATTTGGCTATAAAGATGTGTTCTATACAACTAAAATGCTCAATAATATATAAATACATAAAATGTTGAGTGCTTCATATAAAATATTATTTATAAAGTTAAATCTGTGAATTTTTAAGTGTGATCGAAAATGTTGTGAGATTTTTTTATTCCTGAGCTTTATATTATATATAATTTTTATTTTGTTAAATAATTAATGTTAATACATTAATTTAAAAGACGATGTTTCATCACCGTTTTGTGAACTTTCCGAACCGAACCGAACTTTCGCAAATGTTTCTTTATAAAATAACTGTTATATTAAAATGTTGTTATTCAACATTACATTATAGAAGTGCGGTGAGAATGGACTGAACGCAATGGTTTTGGGTTCAAATCAGGGAAGTCTAAATTTGGCAAGCAAGACATGGATTTTGGCACAAGCAATCTCTTAAAATTTTTATATTCTTATTCCAACTGAAAGAAGTGAATGAAAGTAAAAAGAAAATAAATCAAAATAGAAACAGAAATGAAGTTGAAAAATATTAATGCTTATAATTATTCAGTTAAGTTTTTAAATAATTTAGTACTTTGAATATCATTATATTTTGACAAGCTTTTGTAGTTTTAATGTTAAAATTGTGGATACACCTGTCACATTCCACTTCAAGGAAATACTTTTTTTTAATTAATTTAACAGTTTTAATGTGTTGTAAATGTATAAATTTTATATGATCTTTTTATTTTATAAATATGAATACTTTTTTATTTTATAAAATCTTATGATACGATTATAAGTTTTTAATTCATTTGAACTTGGAGACATCTATAAGATTTTAAATATTATTAACACATTTGGTACAAATGTGCGTATTATTATTAATTTATTGTCAGAAAGATGCTTAATGATATAATTTAAAGGATTTGTAAACGTAATTTTTATGATTACATAGTATAAAAAGAAACATAGGAAACTTACACTCACACATCTGTCAGTCATATATAACTAATCATCTGTCAGTCATATTTTAATGTCTCAATAAATTTACATAATGTCCCACATAACTTTTGGAATTATAACAACACGATTTTAAACAGTTTTTATTTTTTTAAATCAACTGGTCATGTCCAAGGTGTTATTTAAAACGAAAATACGAATAGGGTTTTTATATAATATGTACATGTTTTGTATTGTGATGCTCACAAAATATATATATATTTTTTTTAATAAATAATATCAAAAAACTTAAAAGTTCAGTCCATTGATTTAACTGTAAATGACTTTAAATATAAGGAATATTTCTTTTAGTTTAAAATGTATTATGCTAGTTAGTTTATGACGTCACATGTTCATTCTGCTCTCATTATGTAGAGACAACACATTATATTATAATTTTGTTATCTTTGAAGAATTGTACACTTTCCTTTTGTAAATATATAAATTAATATTCGTTATTTATTTAAAATTAAAAATTATTATCAATTAAATATTAATATTTTGATCAATTGCCATGTATAAAGTAATATATTTAAGAAAGTATGTATACTTTACGATATCAAACATATATTTACGGATAATATTTAAAAAAATATGTATATACGAATTCGAAAAGGAGTTGCTCAATGTGTGCCAACATTGAGAAATTAACCTGTGATTATTTCATACTAGCAGCTCTGTATGGACTTTTGTACATCAAATACTAGTTTTAAATGATTAAAATATTTTTGTTATTCGTCAAAATGTTATTTGGTAAAAGTAAAAGTTGTCAAAATCTATTGTAAGAAGTAACTATTTTTCTCCATTATTGTGGCAATGTTAATATGATATAATGTGCGACAACTATGTTGTTAAAACAAAGACTAAATATAAAATCTCTACGTATTTGTTTTTTTGATATTTTTTTATTGGTTTTTGTTTTATATCCTTATAAATCGTATATTTGATATTAATATTAAATAAATAATAATTAGAACATTCTGTAGTATGTTCATTGTTTAATTTACTACACTTTTAACTTTACTCAATTTTATTTTGTCTAAATTTAAAATGAGAATAATTTTCATACAAAGTTAATAATGATTATTATACCATATAATTCTCATACACTACAATAATTATAACGTGATGTTTATACATGTAGGTATGTAGGACAATAACTTACACAGTGTAAGCACTCTCTCTACTGTATTCTATCTTACCTAGTACATTAAAAGAAGAAAGTTAGGCTTGGACTTTTCAAAATATTGACAATACACATATAAATTTTAAAAAAATGCAATATTTTAATCTGTAATTTACATTTTTTATCACCATATTAAAAATTTGGTAGTGTTGTATTCTATAAGGAAAGAAAACTTTAAAAGGTGGTCTTTAGTATTTCTTTGTATTTTAAAGATAATTTACTACTATAATTATGCATATCATTGTATACTTTAATTGTAACATACTTCATACAAAGTGTATAGATACGGTGTTAAAGTAATAATTTATAACTTTAGCAGCTTTTTATTATTAGCTTAAGGATTTTGTGATATAAGAGTATAGGGTATATTGAAATAAATTAATCTTGATTATTAATAATTCTTGTTTTATTTAATTGAGTTCGAACTCGCGAAATCTAGAATCCATTTATTCTAGAGTCAATATTAGTTCAAGTGATGATGTTCGACACAGTCTGTGCAATTCAAACACACGTCACTTTATACTGTAGTGTGAGCCAATAATGGAACTAATGTCTCCGAATAATCCATCAATTAATGTTGTCTGAATAGTGCCTAGTTTTGTCTAAGGTGAAGTGCTTTATTATGAAAACACCTGTCGTAATCTTAGCTCTGCTGTCACATGTAAGTTATTCATTCCTTTTGTTGTTTATGTATTCCTTCAGTTTGTATAGTAATCAATTGCAACATGAGCAGTTACCGGCTTGTTGTTTCAGGCGTTTGCTGCATCATTCTATGATGAGTTACGTGGTGCAATATCGAATGTGGAACGTGGATTTGGGAAGTTAATAAAAGATGTCGTGACAGATGTTAAAGATACTATACAGTGCACCCTATCCGCAATGGAACAAGTCCTGGTTCTAAAAGGAGTTCTGGATAAAACATCCGCTTACAATTATCGATGTAGAGAGGTTGTCAAGCAGCAAAATTCACAAGTCCAGAAAAGTCCATTTGATAGATTTAGAAACTTAACATTTCCATCCAGTGAGTTTGCCTCTAGGCACATATCGATGGAATTAGAAGGTTCTATAGTAAATACAAATAAATCTATTAATGATATCTTGAAGCGACCCTTAGATATAGATAAGACTTACCCGTCTAAAGTATTACACGAAGAAACACATCGCCTAGTTGAAATTAGGGACTTGTTAAAAAAAGAATTAGAAAAATTATCAAGTAACGTAAGAAGACAAGTAAAAAATAGTTTCATCGATAATAAACCTAATTCTGTAGACTCGCTTTGGAGTGTAATAAAAACTCTTCACGACATACAAAGAACTAGTAATAATGACGTTGAAATTAAAGAAATACGCCACGTTCTGGATAAAATTGTAAACAAATTAGATTTGGCCATAAACCATAGCAATAGTGCAGGTGATTATAATATAGATGATATTAAGAAGAAACTACAAGGACTTTCCAACAAAAACACTGATAATCAGTTACGTGATGGTCAAGTGGTACAAAATGCACACGATTCGCAATATAAAAACGAAACTACAAATGACGTACCAAAGGCGTTCGAAGAGGCTGCTGAACAAAGTAAGAAACACCATGAGACAGGAGATAAAATATCTGACAAAAAAGAACCACACGCCGCGAAGTCTGTATTTGATATGGAATCAGACGACCTTGCTGCATTCTCACCATTGACTAATGCAAACTCTAATAAGAAGGATATAATCGATAATGCAAAAAAAATAATACAAGATAGTGAGCATACAGATAAAGTTTTAAATCAGTTTTTCAAAAATCATAAAGCTAGTGTTGATGTGTTTAGTAATCCAAATTTATTCAATTTTCGTTAATATTGCTTTTAGTCAATTATAAAAATCATAGGAGTAATGAATGTATTAAATAATTATATCAATTTACTTGCGATCTTGAATCCATTTGATTGTTTCACTTAAGTACCTACTTGTGACAAAACATGTATTGTACTTTATTATAGAAGTTAGGTACTAGTGGCCGCCCGCAACTTTATATGCTTGGAATTTATGACCTATGCCATATTACCTTTGTTTACCAGTTACCACCTGTTGGCAACAAATTCTTCTAATTTCATTATTTTTTCAAGTTTAATTGATGACCAGTTATGGTTTTTAATCGTATCTTTAATTTTATACTATACATATTTTTACGCTGTATCCCGCTCAAAACAGGATTGTTTGATGAAATCTAGTGTTCTTCTGTTCCCTTCTTTTCGCTTATAAAAGTTTACTTTACTAATAATTTACTATATCTTTTTTAAAAACGGTTAAACTACGGTTTCAGCCGAAACTGACGCCAAAGCTGAAGGACGGTTTCTGTTTCAGTTTCGACTGAAAACCTTATTTCAGTTGGACACTAATTATAGTCTTAATGCTGGTTAGGAGTAATAACCATACAATATAAATAATTATTCATGTTCTATTATTTTTTTATAACACCTAAAATTTTATTATAATTTGAGATCAGTCGCCGCGCAGGGGCACAAGCGTGACTGTAAGCGCGACTGGGGGTGGGTTCGATCACCACTCGAGGAAATGAAATATTTATTTAAATTCATTTCTTCGCTCTAGTGTTGTTTTCCGATAGCAAATCAGATCCAGATAACCTGGTGTCAAAACACTCTGCTCTCGATTTTATTTCACTTTGGAGGCCATTCAAACTACTACGTTGTGACGTGACTATAGTGATTTTTTAAATATAAAATAAACTAAATTTAAAATTGTGATATGAATAAATAAAATAAAACATATATAATGTCTTATAACAGTTTTATTAACAATATAAATAGGTAAATTACAAATTTACTCTACAATTGAGCTGCGCTACTTTACTGCGAGCAGTCCAATGTGCTTATTTATTATAATATAGGTACTATAGATTACATTTTTATTCCCTTTTTGGGGTCTATTCTATGCACCAACACAGTAATTAGACTCGAAGCTAAAACGACGTCGTTCGACGATATGAATTAAATTAAAAAGATAGGATAATAATACATAACAAATATTAAAATAACATTTTAGATTATAATCGGGGTTCGAGTCTAAAATAAAGTAAATATATTTCCAACAATATTTGTATCTTCAACAAAATGAGCGTACTCAATAAAAATTAACGCTTATCCACAGCAGTTAATATATTTTGCACTGTATTAGTGCGACCTTAAATTTATAATTAACACAAAACTTTTTTTAGATATATTAGCATTTTATTTCTTTTTATTTTTTGTACATAATTGATTTATTGAATTTTAATTACATTGATGTTTAAATTTCAATTACTCTCCAAAATGTTGTAGAATTTGGTCATTTATATTTGTATCTAAATTATTTATTACAAAAGAGTAAGAAAAGACATATTTAACGTGTAGTTTACATAAACCTTCCTCGAGTCATGAGCTTGCATTTTATTCTTCTCAGGCAGTAAACGTCATAGCAGAATCGATATCTAGATTACAATGATTTTCTAGATATTCGTTCACAAAATTGAGCAATGATTACTTAAATTAAATAATTACTTATTTATTTTAAGGATATTCCTAACTTAAAGTAAATAATTTCTTTTTAGTGATATCTAGTGCGTTCCATTGATGAAATCTGAGTATATTTTTAAAGAATGTTATTTTGTTTCCTTTGTTACATACATACTCATTTGTTATTATTTTACATATGTATACTAATGTAAGTCAGATCTGTGGGGTATTTTTTTCTGAAATTAGTAGACATCATTTGTACATGCTACAATTTAATTGAATATACATTTAAATTATTGTCAAAAAAAAAATGTAGTAAACTAAACAGATTTTATTTTTGTATGTCCTATATCAATAATAGTCGATGTAATTTTGTACATAAAGTAAGCATCTCAAATTATATACCAAATAAAAATATACCATAAGTGACTAATTTCTGATTAACGTTATTCTTGAAAAAAAATATGATTTTTCAGTTTCTTATAAGTAATAAAATCGACACATTAATTTAATGTACATGTTCTATTCTACGACAATGTTATGAGTAAATCCGTAGAAGAATCGAAGAAGTCACTTACATTAATAGATAATCGAAGATATAGTGATACGAGATTATAGTAGTATTTAACCTATTCTTATTTCTTAATTTAATACAGATAGCAAATTTTATTTAAAAAGTACACATAAGGAGGAAGGATGAAATGAAATAATAGAGAGATAGATTCTACTTGCTACTAATATTCTAGCTATATGATACTTGAACACAGACAACATTCATTTGGTGGTTTTCGCTCCGTCTTAGTATATAAGTAGCTGCGTAGCGCGTGTTTCATTGAAATGAGACTGTTATATACTTAAAAATAGTAATAAATATCTATTTACCTTAAAAAACAATCTAAAAACATGATCAGTACACATTTTTCTAAAGTATTATTTTGTTTATTTTTCGAAGTAACATATAAAAAAATATCAAACAATGATAGATACTATATATGCATGACTTTATGCGTTTTTAAAACTACTTTAGACATGAAAACATGGAACTACAGAAGTTACTTATAAGGAGATAGAAGAGAAACTACGTACGTATATCCTATGTTAAACGTCGTGGAATAGAACACGTGCCGGGCAGGACGGGTGTGCGTTGTGGTATGACGATCAATCGCGACCGTTCAAATTTTATGATATTTTATGTAATTTGCTTGCGATTTAGGTAAGGTGCCTAGAGCCCTATTACAAAAACTATTAATAAGATATTATATAAATAAAACTAGCGACTTAAACGCGGCTTCCTCCGCTCAAACTTTAGGTGATGTTATAACCAAGTTCTATATAACTGTAAAGTTTCATTTAAATCCGTTCAGTAGTTTTTGCACGAAAGTGGAAGAAACATCCATTCTCACAATCTTTCACATTTATAATAATAAGTAGGATAGAATTATCACATATTTACTTGTTTAAAATGGAAAATTAAAACCGAAATTATATTTTATTATAACGTAAATATAATATGAAGGATTTGTGCGTACGCTCTATATATAATAATCAACAAATATTTACAAACAAATTACAGTACAAGAGTGTGAGATGATAGGGTTGTAAGGAACATTCCGCATAAATGTATAAAATATGTATATGCAAACGATGTCATGTTAACATAATTTTCTGTAGAGATTCGCCTGTTATGAACTTTTATGATTATTAACTTGTGAAGACTCATATCTTGATCTATATATATGAAAATATTACTTGTATATTCGTTACAACCCATTAGTTAAGTATTTCATTAAGAAGGCGGCGGACATCGGACCAGCGAGGAAGTCGCGATCTGGTTGAAGTGTTTGTCTATAGGAACACGGTCATCGTAGAGCGTGGGTGCCTGCAGTATGATGCCCGCTGTCCCCACCAGCACGGCCAGGGTGAATATCCATAGGAACAACCGGTCAAGCACCATTGCTACGTACTTCCAGTCTTCTTTGACCTTTTAAATATATATTTTAGTAAATATTGGTTTCATATTCCAAATTCATACTTTTACTCTTAAAATTCGCAATTTTATACTTCAAATTCCACATTTCCATACCAAATTTTCCGTTTAAAACTGCAGCGTCTTCTTCTAAACTTCCGTTTAGAGCCGCATCTCTCATAGTTGAGAGATTTAGGTGTAACTACTAGGTACCTAAATCGATTACTTAAATCTTATATCACATATGCATAAGTCAAAACGAATGTATTCAAAACTAATAAAAAAAAAGAAATTACATATTTCTTTACGACAATGTTTCTAATGCATGATATGAACTTATAAAGACTGCATTTATCTACAATTACTGGACTTCTTGCCCAAGACATCAAAGTTTGAAGGCAGCAATCCAATTTTTTTTATTATTTTTATAAGTTCCGAATATTTTAAATAGATTTTACCACATTACATATTAAGAAACAACTTGCTGAAATGAATAAATTATTTTGTATCTACGTTTCCTTTTCATGAGAAAATTCGTAGAGCTCTACTTAATTTATTCATTATTCAAGTAAGTATTCAATGTAAACAAGCTTCTTAGATTTGAATATATATCTTGGTCATCTTGTGTATTACAAAATCATTACTAAGTATTTATACTGCGCAATTTTTCCTTTATTGTACGTAATAATAATATGGTTAATCTTAAATGACTTACTATTGATTTAAAAAGTTATATCACAAATGTTGAAGTTACATGAACTTACACGTATATCCCTTTATATTCACCTATTATGTGACGTAAGAAAACCTAGTTAGAAATCATTCCGTTTTCCAATTATAACACATTCCATGTTGGACGGAATGCTTCTGTCTACACAACCGCAGAAGGTTCTCTACAATTTTAAAATGTAAGCTTGCTCATTCTGATTCGATAATTGTGTTGTTAGATTACGCTACCCTATATGCTCTTTAAGTTTACTCAATTCCCATTTAAAATTCATTCCATTTTCAGCAAAAACAATATAAAAGTCAAAAATTTTGATCAAATAAGTTTCGAAGATGTAATTTATGTTATGTTAACTTGCAATTGCTTTACGTTTCCCGATATTGAATTTGATGCGGTGTCGGCATGTACTGTGTACACGGCTATTTGGGTTACGTAGATACGAGTATGTAGGAATCGACTTGGAGCTATGTGTTAGATGGCAACGGTCCAGCTCTATGAATTATGCAACTGCTATTCACGAAGGATATATTACTTCATTAAAATTAACTTACTATGTATTTAGAATGGATATTTAAAGGTAATATTTAAGTAAGATTATGTTAGTTTTTGTTGTGTTTTGATCGTTTAGTGAATAAGCTAAGAAGTAGATTAACTAAAAATTTAAGAAAGTAAGTTATTACATAAGTTTGTTTGTTATCTATAGAAGTAGTTTTTGTATCTAAATTTACATTTAGTACATTTTAATAGACAGCAAAAAGGCTGTCTAACAAAAGTTATACATATATGGATTACTCGAGCCTCATAGGTTCTTTAGTACTCAAATCATGTGTAACTGTTTGTCTGATTTTTAATTAAAAATAACAATTTATAGATTACCTTGGTAGAGTCTTCTAACATTCTAGTATGTTCTGCGATGAAACGAACACAAAAGCATGTCCTGTGCACTTCTGGCGGACAGGCAGAGTGACTGAAGCCCGGAGGAGGATCGGGGACTGGACTGAGTGCCTCCTCTTCAGGTACTGGTAAAGCACCGCCTTCACTGGAGCCGTGCACGACACAGCTGCCGCCGAAGCGATTACTTTCTCCTAATCTATCAAAATAAGTGAAAAGGCTTAAGCAAGTGTATAAACATTTAATAACAATATGACTAATGTGAGGACAATGAAATAGTAAATATTACATATAGTTTTTAGGAAGCAAACACTTTTTAGGAAGCGTTTGACCTAAAATAATATACATATATGTTTAAGTTTTCCTTCCAGCGCTCAAAAGCAAAATTATTAGATACAAAATTGAAGTTTATTTTTATCGAATTACAAAAACATTGAAATTGATAAGCGTTTAATAATAGCAAGTTAAAACTTGCCAGAGTAAGACCGTTAAACATCCATTAGCGTTTATTAAAACAGGCGAGCGAAGGCAGCGCGGCATCTCGGATAAAGAAAAAAAACACGGGGATATCGAAAAAGTTATTACCATTCTTCGCCTTAGTGTAGCGTACCTGATATTTTCCAGTCATTAATAATATTAAAATTCTCATCTCACCTTTTTTTTTACTGAGTTTTTACAATATATACGTTTAGGACCAAAGAGGAAACAAGCATTACATGAAGTCAACCGATAAAGCAATTAATCAAGTCGGGCAGCTTTTTCCCAAAGGATAGTCTCTTATTTTGTTGAACTTTCTGAGTAATATACTTATCTATAACTAGAGAAGTATAGGTATTGGTGGGTTTTATTTTTCACTCCGAAACTTTTCTCATAATATTGACCCTGGCAAAGGCTTATACGGTACTTATAACATATTAACCGCGAACAAAATGCTAATTTACTTTTAAACGGAATACAAAAGACATCTAGTGTTTCCACGTTTATAAATTAGCATAGATAATAATATATTAAGTACAAATATTAATTAGCAATTGTATCCAAATATAATTGGGTTATAAATTAATATATTATTTTTGCGTTTTCTGGTTAAGGACTAGAAAGACATTCAAAATAGAATGCATTCATATCACGTTAACATTAATCCTTTTCTTGCAACAATAAATCGATTATCATAGAAAACCTTTTATCATTTTTCTTTAAATAATAATATATGTAAAATGTAAGCCTATATTTATATTTAACAAGAGGGGAGACACTGCGCTTACCATAATCCGCCCGAAGTTCTCAAATCTTATTGGACATTAACTTTCATGCACTTTCTTTAATGGTGACAATCTATTGAAAATATATGGATATAAGATTCCTATAAAATACAGCAAGCTTACCCAGACTGCACATAAGTGGTATGCGTGAGGTCTTCCTTGCTGGGGGTGCGGGTCAGGGGCCGCGCGGGTGCTGCGGGTGGCGGCCAGGCTCCTGGCGCGCAGCAGTCATCGTCGGCCGCCGCCAGCCGGTACGGGTACAGCGGCCGCGCCGCGCCGCCGCAGCGCACCACCACGCCGCACGTCGTATAGCGTGATCTGCATAAGCTGGAAATATTGCTTCTAATGTTCTTGCTCATACGTCAATTCCATACGTTTAGTTGGTGTTCTAGGTAAACCAGGTTTTTTGCTACCGGTAATTTAGTCCAGATTACATTTTATTCACATCAGAATGTTTGACTTTAATAAGTACTAAATATCAATAGTTATTACGGCATGCGAAGGGGCATAACTATAGTAGACATTTTTATAACTAATAAACTAACTCCAAAGTAAAATCTTAATCGACTAACGTCGATGATAAAATTGATTCGATGAAATTATCTATATTTGCAGTATTAATATAATATGATTTAACCCTTATAATATAAATATTGATGCTTTTGTATAAACATTTTGTGTATTACATCTGCGGTGCACTGTATATTTTAGCGTAATTACGGTACCTACTGGCGAAGTTGACCCAACTGCAAGCTGACAGCTTTGTTCAACAAACTAAAGCCCAGCTGCATTTGCTTTTTGAATTTTAAATCTCAGAAATGTTTCATACAATATATATAATTTAGTTCGTCAAATCTATTATTTTACATAGTTAAACATTTAAAATAGAAGATCAAATTACTTCAACTAAAATTACGAAAATAAGGGAAAACTGAGAAAAAAAGAGTGTCTTTTTTTCTCAAAAGTCCAGTAATACCTAAATAACTTATAACTTTTTTTTTATAGAAATAAAATATTTATTCCCTAAAATATTTCAATAATAGATTGTTTATGGAGGCTAACAGTAAATGTTTAAAGAGGCCAAGTCGCATTCAAAGCTTCACCGGAGAGCCATTTACGTAACGATCTGTGGCCGCATCGAGAACGGCTTGTCTATTACGGCTCTCGTCATAATAATAGACTATCCACAAATTGCATTTGTGTATCATTGAAATACTTGTGTCGATGGCGGTTTTAGTAAAGGAATTGAAAAACATTTCTTAATTCAATTTTCTTTTTTCTTGCCAAAAATCATTGCTATGAAATATAAATTATAGAGACAGTAAACACATTTGATAATTTATATACTACATGTATATAAGAAACATAAGGATCCTTATTTACTCGAAGTGTCATATTTATTTAATTTGAATATGTCGTTTTTCCAATGTTTGCAATGTCAGTTGTAATGTAAAATATTAAATTGATATAAAAATAATAATTAAACTAACAAATCACCTGGAGTAAAAGCTTTTAATGTTGTTTTCTGTATTTATTGCAGGTGAGGCTATTTTTTTACTTATGTTTCTTTAAAATAGAAATAAAATTTTAAATAAACTGTATTTATTGCAGAAACCCAACTTGAGTTTTTATTTCAAACAGTGGAATAATTAATATTATTATATGTATTTAATTAGTAAAACTAAATGTAAATTTATTATATGCTCTTTTCCATATTCTTCTTCCCTCACAGACAAACAAAATAAATATATATATAACCTGAACTTGACATTATATAATACGACAGAACGTCATAGCGCCGCATTTTTTTATTTAGATTTAAATACATTTATTTATAATAGCTGTAAGTTGACAGAAGATACATTGTATCTATCTTTATATTTTAAGAAACAAATTGCTACTTTAGTAGCATATAATATACCAAACCCCGTTGTACATGGTATAACGAAAGAAATAAAATGTACTAATAGTACTTCTGTAAAGTATAATGATGTAAGTTCCAATTTAAACTAGACAATAAGACAACGCCTAGGTCATTTAAATTTAACATTGTACATCAGAATATGCAAGGCCTAGGAGGCAAAGAACTGGAACTAGAATTATTTCTAAAAAAATTCAATATTCATATAATGTGTATAACTGAGCACTGGATCTCGAAATGTAAGATAGTAAATATTGAAAATTATAAATTGTCAAGTTCGTTCGTTAGAGAGAAGGCCATCCGCGGCGGCTCGCTTATATTAATAAGAAATGATATACGTTGTAAATCGCGACCAGATATAGTAGCTCTCTCTGACGAACGCTCTATTGAACTGTCCTGCGTTGAATTTAATAGACATATTATAGTATGCGTGTATCGACCCCCCTCAGGTAGTTTTGAAGTATTTGAAGAGAAAATGGAGGATGTTCTTAACAATTTGAGTTCGAATAGTAAATCTTTAATAGTATGCGGAGATTTTAATATAGATATACTACAGGTGACATCACTAAGCCTTCGTCTTCTAAATTTATTTAAATCTTTTAATTTGTTAAATATTTTCTCTGAGCCAACTCGTATAACGAATACGTCCGCTACTTGTATAGATAATGTTTTTTGTCATTGTGAGACTGTAGAAAAACAAATTATTACTAATCTAAGCTCGGATCATTGTGGTCAAATGTTTTCGGTTATAGATAAAACAGTCGCAGAACGTAAACAAATATCAATAAGACCAATTACTGAAAATAAAATTAATATTTTTAATAATAAAGTGAGTGAAAAAATAGCAACCTTAGAAATAACCGGATTAAATCCGAATCAGGTATATTGTAAAGTTTTTAATTTACTCTCTAGAGAGTTTGATAACATTTTTAAAGTTAAACAAATATATAAAAACTCGAAGTTAACTTTTAGCGACTGGGCAACTGTTGGTATATACCGAAGCAGAAACAAACTATACGAATTATATAATATGAGGCAATGGAATCAACATCCGGCGTTCTTGTTAAAAGTTAGAAATTATTCAAAAATATTTAAAAAGGTATGTGTCCAGGCTAAGTCTATGCATATAAGAGCAAAAATTTTGAACTCTAATAATAAAATTAAAGCTACATGGGATGCTATTACTACTGTAACTGGGAGATTTAGAGCTGTCAGTGAACCTATTAAATTAAAAGTTAATAATATAATCTTAAATTCAGATTTAGAAGTGGCAAATACTTTTCAAAAATTTTTTTCTGATATATCTACTAAAGTAACACGTTCACTGCCATCATCTCCTTCGGAAGCAGAATTAATACTAAAAACTCATGTAAATAGTTGTAGACAAAATTTTGTGTTTAAGAATGTGTCACCGGATGAAATAGTCAAAACTTTTAAAAGCCTTAATTTAAAGAAAACTGGTGACCTATGGGGCATGTCTGTTAAGGTTCTTAAAACAATTATACCTAACATTGCTCCTTATCTAGCTTTAATTTTTAACAATTGTGTAGAATCCGGTACTTTTCCTGATTTAATGAAATATAGTAAAATAGTGCCGCTTTACAAAAGTGGAGATAGAACTGACCCTGGAAATTACAGACCGATCTCTGTTTTGCCGTCTCTAAGTAAAATATTTGAAAAAATAATATTTAACCAGCTCACAATTTTCTTAAGTGTTAACAATTGTTTCCATAGTGAGCAATATGGTTTCACCAAAGGCAAGTCCACTACGGATGCGGGTGCTGCACTCCTAAAGCACATTTATGACGCATGGGAGAAGTCACAAAATGCTATTGGAGTATTTTGTGATTTATCCAAAGCCTTTGATTGTGTAGACCATGAAACTCTGTTATTAAAACTATATCATTATGGTATACAGGGTACCGCCCTTGATCTTATTGCCTCATATCTAAACCGAAGAATCCAGAAGGTTAGTATAAATAATGTAAAATCATCTGGATCTCCTATAAAGATGGGCGTTCCACAAGGATCTATTCTCGGTCCTCTTTTATTTCTTATTTATATTAACGATCTGCCTTTTTATGTGAAGAACCTATGTGATATTGTTCTTTTCGCGGATGACACCTCTTTAATATTTAAGGTTGACCGAAATAAAATAAACTATGACGAAGTGAATAGTGCATTGTCGCATATTCTTCGTTGGTTTGATGTTAATAATCTAATGTTAAATGCTAAAAAAACTAAATGTATTGAGTTTACTTTACAAAATGTTAAAAAACATAACTTTAGTCTACTAATTAAAGGAGAAGCTCTTAATTTGTCGGAATCAGCTATTTTCCTAGGTGTAACTATAGATTCCAAACTCCAGTGGAACGCTCATCTGGAAGCACTTGCAGATAAACTCAGCTCTGCCGCGTTCGCAATTAAAAAAGTAAGACAAATGACGGACGTTGAAACTGCCCGACTAGTCTACTATAGCTATTTTCATAGTATTTTATCTTATGGAATGCTGCTATGGGGCAGTGCTGCAGATATCAATTCAATATTTGTTCTCCAAAAAAGAGCCGTGAGATATATTTATAATCTAAGAGCTCGAGATTCTCTGCGAGATGTTTTCAAAGATGCAGGTATTATTACAGTTGCTTCCCAATTTCTATATTATAACATTCTCTTTGTCCGACAAAATATACATTGTCATAGCAAAAATAGCGACAGTCATACGATAGGAACGAGAAATAAAGATAAGCTTGTTACACCAAGTTTCCGCCTCCAAAAAGTTAGTAAATCCTTTATGGGTCTGAGTATACGTGTATATAATAAAATTCCGCAGTGTATTCTTAGTTTGCCACTACAAAAATTTAAAATATCTGTAAAAAAAATTCTAACAAGTAAAGCGTATTACACTGTTCAAGAATATTTAGAGGATAAACATGTATGGAATTAATGTCTATTGAATGTCATGCAGGATAGCTGCCAGCTAATGTAATAGATTGTACCATTGATTTTGAAAAGAGCAACTGTTGAGTTTCTTGCCGGCTCTTCTCAGCAGAACTGCCTTCCGAACCGGTGGTAGCTTTTTGTTCATATGTTCATTCGACGATTCAAAAGTGCTTATAATAATTGCCTATTTGAATAAAGAATATTTTGAATTTGAATTTGAATTATTCCAACAAAAGTATAAGTAGCTACTTGTGCTTCTAACGGTAAAGTAACGAATCTTCTACACATATACTTATTTCCTATTGTTTTATAGGGTTCCGCACCTCAATAGGTAAAACGAAACACTTATAGGATTACAATTATTAAAGCACTTTCAGCGATGAAACTTTTCAAATATTCTTCTACGCTATGGCATAATATAACAGCCATGATAATAAAGTTAATATTTTACAGATTTTCTGATATTATTAAATAACGTAGAGGCAAAAGTCGGTCAAGTATACTTGATTAGCTTAAAGATGTT
Organism: Heliconius nattereri; assembly: GCA_013403645.1. NCBI lineage: Eukaryota > Metazoa > Arthropoda > Insecta > Lepidoptera > Nymphalidae > Heliconius > Heliconius nattereri. The sequence goes on along the minus strand of JAAIXI010000234.1, from coordinate 7,254,427 downwards.
ATTGTGTTAAGTTATTATAAGTAGTTTCACTTTCAAGCTATACTTGTTTGTGGGTTACTTAAAAGATTATGTAAATATTTTAAGCCCGTCAATCTTTTTTTAAAAATTTCTATAATTATTTTTATTTAATTATTAATCTATTTATTTTATTATTAATTATTATTTTTTTGATTAATTATTAATCGTATCTGAAATCGAAATTATATTGATTTTAATTTTTTTAAGCACTTTATCCGATGCAGCGTTTGTGATGGAAGTTTTTGTAATTTATAAGTAAAAAAAGAAAACTTTCAAAGCTACTTATGAGTTCGTAAGAATAACACCTCTATATTTTGTTAATTAAAATAGTATTTATTAAAATATCAGATATTTTTAATATACATAAATAATTAAACAAAATAAGCTTATATCTCCATGCAAATCCATTGAAATATATTTTCTGCATTTTGTAGTTTTCATTTTACTCTTTATAAAGTACGAGCCGACAATGCTACATCTCTCGAGGCTATTGTCAGTATTCTTCGTACAAGAAAAGTTGCATTTAAAGCATAGCCAGTATGTTCGAATTCTTGTTGTAAGATATTTGGGTTTTGTTCTAAAATAGTTGGTTATTTTTACAAATACCTAATTATTAATATGTGCGAACGTTTAAATATGACAGATATATATATATAATTTTCTTTAACAAAAAAAATAATAAAAAAATGATATATTTGTGTCATTTTCTCTGGGTTCTAAATTTAACGAGACTAAGTTGCATTAATTAATAATAATTCTTGATATTTACATTGGTTCAACTTCATAATACTGCAAACTTAAAAATAAATTAACGTAAAAGTCAAATATGTCGCACCTGGTCCAACATGGACGTATTTGCACTTTTTGAAATATCGCAGGTGACGCAATGACATTACGTAAATAGTGTTGCCGTATAAACTGACAAATATAATTTGTTTGTAAAAAAAAGTAAAATTACATAATTGATGCACTAAATGACCATTATTTGGCTATTTTTTCTATTTTATGTTTAAAGAAAAGAAAAATTTGTGAAGTTAATGTATAATATAATTATTCGCTGGTTTTTGATCACGATATAGAAATAGCACGATATAGGTCGACTGAGTGAAAGCTACCCTATCTATTTATATATAAACTAGCAAAACACAATTACACTTATTTACCAATATTCTTTACCTAAATTAACAAATTAAAATCTAAATATTTTTTTTATATAAATATCGAATTGATTTACTGCCCGTTTCGTCTTTAGAAGCATCATCTACTTTGTATCGCAATTCACAACAATGACGTTTTGTTCAGATAGATTTTATCAAACGACACAAAAGAATCGGGCGAGCGCACTTTATTGCTTTCATATGGTTTGCCTGTTGTGTGCGACTCAAATAGCTTTCCATGTCAAAAATCTTAGGCTTCATTTAAAAAAATATTTTTCTAATCTGGAAATCGAATAGATAACTTACGAGACCATGTTTGAATTATTATAGAAAGCATATAGAAACCATATTTGAATTATTTATAGATTTACGCTATATATTATATATTATAATATAGATTTACGCTGTATCCCGCATATAGCAGATTAGGCAGAAATATACTGGTTATAAAACACTCCGTCCTCCTCTTTCCGCCGAATTTTCAGAGCATTCCATGATTGTTGAGTGGCGGAACTCAAATAATAATTCTTTACCTAGATTTTGAACCAAATCCACGATAGTCGCGTTTACAGCCAGCCACACACTTGTGCCACTGTGCCACAACGGTCTCATATTAACATATTAATATTTATATGGCTACGAAAAATAAAAACAAAAAAAACGTATAAAAGATCTTCTTATATAGTTACCTCGACGTATCAAACTTGTACTGCGGCCGCTTCATAAAGAGCAATCGGGGGAGGATATGAATGAAGACGCGCTTCACCCACGGCGCCATGCGGTGTGTTTGCGGCGACCGGAAGTGCACGTTTAGAACCACCACTGTCACGCATATACTGACATAACATAAAAAAATGTTCTCAATTAAAGAAGTCATTTGTATAATTAACAATATTTTTTTATTATAATTCATAAGTATCTAAAAATATATAGTGAACTTAGCATTATAAAGATTTTTGTTAAAAGCAAAATTTAAATATTTTTAAACGACATCCTATATATAATAATAGTATTATCATGCAGAATTATATATATTTTTATTAAACATACCTAATTATATAAATAACAAAACTTCATAAAGTACAAAAAAAATGTACATGTACAAAAGCGGCTTATTTAAAAACACATATAAAATATTTATTTACAAATTAAGAAAAAATCTAAGTAAAAAACAAGTATTTATATCTACGTTTCGAAATCAGGATACGATCTATCTCTATCTACAGTTCGGTGTAAGTGCCTATCTAAATGGAGGCAGTTAATCAAGATATATGGTCTTAATCCTACGGGTGGCGGATGAAATTATGTTCGGGAACCCAAAGTCCCTAAGTAAGCACTTTACTTATTTACCTTCCTTACGATATGACCAAATATCTTGTTACGACTTTACGTGACCATATCCACGTTCCAAGATTGCTATAAGTAGTCGTGTTATCGTCGGCACGCTAGTAATGTTCTTACAAGCGGCAGCGAGTATGTATATAATAGAATAACTTGAATTAGTATTAGGAGGCTTGATTTGTTAATAATTATTATATTATTTTTATATTTATGATAAAGTTGATTTTTATAGCTTTTTGATTATTTTTGTTTATTTATATTATGCGTAGGTATATTAAGAAAAACATATTTAAACTCTACAGGTTTTAAGATACTTAAATAATACAATATATTATACAATACATTTCTCCCAGGCAATCTTTGGTATTCCTTATATTCCTTATATTCTTTTAGGATATCTTATTTCAACATCTTTTATTTAGCGTTATTTAGAATAGATGTGATTTGTAAACAAAGTTTAATATTCGAAGTTAAGCTTAGTAACACAATTAGAGAGATTGGAATCCTTCCGCGGAGATAACAACGGTAAAAGTTTAAGGGTGGCCGACGATTATCATTTTCTTTGAATACAAAGTTATGCAATCAAATATCTGGCTTAAACGCCGAATTTTAATTTATATGGAAATTCTGTGGCTTGTTACCGCGCTGGATATGTATAAACATAGGTATTGGAATAAGTTTTGGGTTAGCTGAATGAGGTTATTGCAATGAAACAAGCACATTGAAGGTGAAATTCAGTTGAAAACTAAAATTTGTATTTGATGAAAGAGTGTCAAAATGAGTGGATAAGGACAAACGAAGAAGTGTCTCACATATTCCTCGTTTTTCGCAACAAGACGCCTTGGATGTGTGATGAAAATGTAACGAAAAATTGATTTGTGACTTTTATTAATGTTGTTGTATTTAATACGTATACTTTGAGTTTAATTATGATTCAAAACATAAAAAGACAAAACTCGGCGTTGAGTTTCTCTACTCATCACGCAATACCTAGAAATATTAAGAAGAAACAGGGAAAGGAGTGTCATAATACTATGTTCCCTTTGCCTGCCCTGTTGTATGCGGGATACAGCGTGAAACGAAAAAATGTTTCAAATGAGTAAATTAGTGATATGACTATTCATTTAAAAATTGTAGTTTTTATATTTGCCTGTAGTATTTGTTTTAGGAGTGAAGTGAACATGTCAACTTGAAACCAACGGAGTCAAGAATAACAACTCGTGAACCAGATCTGTTGAGTTTCTTTTTATTTTATTACTTTATGTGCTATATAATAACAAAACAAAAGTAAAATTAATTTTTGCTTCAATTGCATTTGTCAATTACTGACCGACTGATAGATAATAAAATTATATGAAATCCATTGATTTCATAAACATTGCCATAATGAATAATAAATTGTGTTAATATATATTTATTACAACAGTATTTCCAATATAAACTGGATACAATGAGATGACAAAATACCAAAATTAATGTTATAACAGAAAAAATTAAGATAAGTCACTCAGTTTTTGCTGTTTCTCCTATTTATTATCCAAAAAGTGATGAAAGATAAATGTTTCGAGCAAGTCTCTGGAGGCTTTAAGATTGCTCACTTTGTTTAATTAAAAATAAAATAATGGCACAATAAACAGTGGAATTTGACAGGAACACGAAATATGTAGATAAAAATATGAAAAACATGCAAATAACATGGCGCTACCCTAATATAATTTTATAAATATAGGTTACCTTATCGAGACCAATATCATTGCAAAAATGAGGTATTTCCCCAGTAAGGGAACGACGAGCGAGGTGGGTGGTATGATCTCCACGACCAGCAGGAAGAACACGTGGAGGCTAATCAAGATGGAGATAGAAAGCGTTACCTGAGCCAAAAAATATTTTTTTTGTATAAATATTTACACAGTTAAGTATTTTATAAAATAATATAATTGATATTTATTATTTATAAATAATACTTATATTTAATATATTTTATCTTGCTTACTTTATACCTACTTCATTATTTGGGTCAACAAGGATTAATAACTAAAACGAAAACGACAATATTGACGAAAACATGAAAAACTAAAATTGACAGACAATATTTTTTTACTCTTTTACAATACTTAAAAAATATAATCAGAGAACATATTGACAAATTTCATTATGAAGTAACAAAATTCCATTATTTATATAAATTACAAAATCACCGCGGCTGCCACGAAACAGCCGGATTAGTGTTGTCAATATAAAAATCTGACGAGCGAAAACATTGAACGTTGTATTTCGCCAACGCTTATTTGACTCTAAATTTCATTAGAAGTCCCTTTTGCTTTTTTCTGCTTTTTTATAAAAGATACAATTTCAATTGAGAAATAAATATAAATATTTTTCGCTATATATAAACTTATTTCCATCAAATTTCCGAGTGAGAGTAACAGCCTCGTGCAATGATTTTTAACATGAAAAGGTAAAACTGATAAAATTGCTCCAATTTTTCACCGTCTACGTAACGATGTCCTTATCGTTTTTTTACGCGGTGCTAATGTTCTTACATTGGCCTAAAATAAATGTGGTAACAAGTTTAGTATATGCCAATATATTAAATTATATAGGCTTTATATTAAGCTATATGTTCCGCGGGGTTAACTGTGTCGCTTTTATTTATAAAGAAAGATATTGGTTCCCTTGCAATATCGAAATTTGCAGAGTCAACTCATCCTTTAATAAAGGTATGAAATGGAGTATCCATTTTTGTATTAATTGAATTTAACTTCTGAGTTTCCCTTCTGAGATGTTTTTGATTCAATTATAGATAACCGATTGTGGTGTAAGAACATGAAAGTATTGAATGTTTCTTAGAATAGCATTCGACCTCATTGCTATTTACGTATGGATAAATTTTCTATTATCCAATTTAATATTATTAACTCCATAATTAAAACTCATAAACAAAAAAATATTCATTCATAATATATATATTTACATCAATATTTTTTTTTTACCTTTTCTCCGCTGTCTGAAGGCAAATAAAATGTAAGGACTGTCAGAAAAGAGATTCCCATGCAAGGTATGATGATGTTCACTGTGTAGAAGAGAGTCTTCCGGCGCATTGTAATATTAAACGTAATATCCAGGTATGGCTCATCGCAGCACGTGTAGAACTTTTCGTTTCTGGCGAAAGAGATGCTAGTTACTTCACAAACTTTCTTGTTAGTACGTAAAATATAGACTTAGTAGAGAAAGGAACAGTTAAGCTTGTCACATGAGGGTTTAATGTGGTGCATCTTTACTAAAATAAATCGAGTTATTCAAGTTTTCATTATTTATTGGTAAGAACTCTATCATTGTATTGTTAGCAAGAAAGTAATGTTAAATCTCATCTTTAAATACAGTAAAACATTAACATGTTTAGATATAGTAATTAATATAGCAACGATAATACCTAGCAACGATAGAAAACATTATATATCTTTTAAGGTACCTACTTATTAATTAGTTATTCGTTTCTTACTACAGAAATCCATAGCCAAAGTTGATAATAATACGAATTTTCTCTTTTCGGAACAGATGAAGTCGTGGAAGCTTTTTGTCATGTTATGAGATGTAAATAAATAAGTAATAATAAGTGATGTGGCAGTAATAAACTAAATTCTAAAATGTAATATGTATGCTCAATTATTACGCTTATTTCAATATAAGTAATCCAATATTCAGTCTCAAGATAATCTAAGCTAGAAGAACGAAAAAGGCTATAATTATAAGTAAGATTTATCTTGTAAGCGGTCTTTGTGTGTCATAAAAAAGGTGTTTGTATTTAAGTTAGTTTCATAAAAAAAAACATTGCTGAATGTTGAAAAAATCTTAATACTACAAAAACGTAAAACAATAAATAAACGTCTTCATTCATCAAATTCCTTTTTTTCATTTTGTGACCAAATTGAAAACGATTGCAATAAAACATTAACGTTGCTCAGGCGTGTCCAGCCGTTGAAAGGATTGCGCAAAGGATTTGTGTTGTAATCAATATCAATGTAGCTTTTATAAATATATACATTAAAATTGCAATTTATATTTATTTTATAAGATATTTTATATTTTCATGTCATTTGTTTCATGTTAGCTCTGGCCTCAGGGCAAACTGCGGCGTTGAGTACCGCCACTTTACAAGCATTGGCGCCAGAATTTGACGAACCGGACTGGATTGTCTTAACACAAGGCTTCCTCTGCCTATCCTGCTACTTGAGACATACACCGTGAAGCTGATAAAATAAAAATAAATAAATATTTGTTTTATTTAAATTATTATTACTTACAATACTGTAAGCATTTTTGTGTTTGAAGTAATATTGAAAAAATATTGTGTTTTTGGTTCCAGTAAAAATATTTGCAGAAATTCACAAGAAAATATGAATACCTATGTATTTGTGTTGTAAGAGTGAGTGACCTTATATTTTATGTCGAGAGGACCAAATAAAATATATACATGTGGGAGCAATTTTACAGAGTGCCTCATAAAAATATCTTGAATGTAAAAGGGTAAGAGCAATTTATTGCTACTTTGAATATAAAATCTTCGGTTGTCGATAAAATAATTATTCAACAAGAATGAGTAGTATATAATTGTAGTCATATTTCTATAGGTAAAAATACCGCATATAGCCGGGGACGAGAGAGTTCCCACTTTCTGCTGAATTTTTGAGGCATAACGTGTTGAGTGGCGGAACTCAACGCCGAGCTTCATCTTGTCTCTTCATCGGAGCGAGAAATTATAATATTAATAAATAATAATTTATTTTCTTAGGAAAATAAATTTTGCGTCAAATAAACAGTCACTTTCTTAGGAAAATGAATGTTCATTTCACAAAAGCTTTATAATCCAAAAGAGATTGTTTAACAAAGCAATACCGCAAAATCACGTAGAATTAGTCTACGTCACGTAGAGCGTGTTGTTCCGAGCTAGGGAATGTTAAAATACATTTTAAAGGAAGATCGAAAAATAGTTTATTCATTGCGCTTGACATATATAATTTATGAACATGTAAAATACCACCAGTCGTGGCGAAGAGGCACAAAGTGTGACTGCAAAATCGACTCGTTGTGGGTTCGATCCCCACTCGAAGAAATGACATATTTATTTAAATTCATATTTTTATTTCTTCGCTCTGGTGTCGAGGCAAAGCGCGGCGTTGAGTTCCGCCACTCAACACACAATAAAGAGTAGCATGAAAAAGAATTATAAAAAAAATAAAAACGAAAATTATTCTAATGTTACCATAAATGAATACTTATATTCTATAATATTAATACATTGCCCTTGATATAGAGCCGCGCCCTATATTTAGCGCGGGGGTATAGTGATGGAACAATACAAATAGTTTAAACCGGTTATTCAGAGTGAGGTGACCTACTCGTCTTTTAGCTTTTCTAGCAACAAAACCCCTCGAAGGGACAACAATGAGAGCTCTTTAACGGCCTTTGTCAATGAATTGTAAATGTAGCTTAAAACTTGTATGAACAATGTAGAGCTTAAAGCTATTATGAAATATATCATTAGCTTGCATGTTTTCATTTCTTATAGATAAATACAGAAATTATGGTTAGTACTAATGTATTCCAATACAATTAAAAAAAAAAAGATATCTCACAGATTCTATATATGTATTATATGTGATACACAAAAAAATTATGTGCAAAGTAAGCCGTGAGAAATAACACTAAGAAATTGTACAGCAATGACTAAACTTGAAGAAGTAATAACGGAATATAAATTGAAGTATCTATATTATTGAGGATGTTATTGAAAAAGTTTTTCATATTATACAAAACGAGCAATATCTTTAACAATGAATGCGTCTATGAGGCGCTATCTATATACAGCGCTTTGTAATAATAATGGGTCTCTGGATATTATTCTGATGAAGTAATTTGCCTACTATATAGATTTATTTAACTAATGAGACTTAAGATAAAATCATCATCAGTAAGATCTCAGCAATATTTCGATAATCATATAAGAGTATTAAAATCAAAAAAAACAATTTCACGCTGTATTCCGAAGACAGCAGGCAGAGAAACCTAGTGTTAAGACACTCCGTTCTCCACTTTCCGCAGATTTCTGAAGACATTAGAGTACTTATTTGAATATAACTGACAGTACGTAAAGACTCCGACAGAAATTCCGGCATGAATGTATATGTGGATTGTTTACACTTGTATGACGATTTTTTGCGTCTAAGTGGTATCTATATGTAAGTATATGGAAATTGTGTCAAAGCTGTACACACAAACTAGTCAACGATGCTCGGTCAGCATGGATAAACGTCACGCAGCCAGTAATTCTACTACAGAGATAAATAATAACTAGAAACGAAGAGACAAAACAAGTATTTGGATTACAGTGGATTCATTCGGTTACGAAAACTTTTGTCGAAAGAAATAAGAAAAAAATATATATATTACAAAAAGTTACTCCCATAATACCAAAAAAAATACAAGAATGAAATCTAATCTATCACTCCAGGTTTGAGGAGGAGACCAGGAACAATTGAGATACTTTTATTTAATTTATATTAATTTTGTAAAATCAAACGCTATACGGAGTATTGAAAATGTCAAAGCTATTCGAAACCTTTTCAATTACATTAGACTCCTGGACATAATATGTTTAAACAGCTGCTGATGCGACACTAATTATTTTGTCACAATTAATTTCCCAATTAGAGACACTCGTGTTCATATAGAGACACTCAATGTATACATTGAAACTGAGTGTTCCGTGTACCTATAGTGTGAAAAATATTTATTCTTCTGATTCTGGTTACATTGATTCTGATTATGTTGTAGCATTTTATTATTTTGCTTTACATTCATATTTCTTGTGTTATAAATATATGACAATTTATAGAGCTTTTATAAATAATGAGATCACAAAATAAAAATTATTTATAACTATAGAACATAGAAATATTTAATTATGCATAATACTAGCAGAGTGAAACGTTAATAAAGGCATGTTTACGAAGCTTAATTAATCTGTCACGTTGTACGTATCTCTTTTGCGATTTTTCCTATTTTTTCTGCGAGTGAGACAAAACCTAATCTCATTTATGTCATGAAGTTATCCTTGCTGTTCATTTTATAAAAATGAAAACATAGACGTATTTTTGCTTTTGTTATTCTATTATTTTATGATGGAAACATGTAAAAAATGAGATTAAGAGTATTTGTTTAAATACTCTATTTAGGTCTTTATTTTTCTTCCTAAACTGTAATTAAAGATGGTACAGATTACAAGTATGTGGCTAATTTTAATCTGATTACATATTTATATTTTTCAAGGTTCCCTGAATTAATATCAAGTAACTAGATCTATAGTTCCTTGGAGCACAGAGAAAAGAAAATAAGCGTTTATTATTATGCATAAATTCGCCGCGCAATCAAAACTTTCATATATTGTAGTTTTCGTGGACCTATGCTTATGAGAAATTTGACAAGAAGTGAGAACTTATAATAAAAACAAAGAAAACAAATGAAAATTTTACAGCATTTGTAATTTATTTAATACAAAATATTTTTTGTACTTTCCGTTGACCGTTTTCGACAATATTGAAATTGGTACAGAACCCACGGTGGGGGAGTTATAAGTCTTACAAAACAGCCGTATAATTTTTATTTCCCATTGAAACAGGTACTTTACTAAAATTTATTCGAAAACTTATGACTTTTTATACTCCGTGGCTTCTTTATTAATTTCATAAAAGCTTCGCTTGGCTCTTAAGTGACTGAAGTAAAAGTTAAAGACCGACCACAATTATTTAATTCTTAGATATTATAGTAGGTACGTACAATATTATAAAGTTTAAAATTACCTATTGAAAGGTAATATTATGTAAATTAAAATTATTTAAATGAATGAAAAGAATAATATGTTTACTTTCAGTATATAATATTAATATATGTAGAATTAGTTACCTATTCATTAGATAATTAGATATGCAATAAGCCCCGATTTTGTGAGGGCAATTTATATTTTAATGACATTGTTTCACGATTGATAGAATGTGACGAGGACAGGGCGATCAAAATTATATTTAATATTAATTCAGCTTCTGCCACTATTATGATATAAACGGAATACTAATGGAAGAAAATTTAGAGTAGTAGGCAGACGAATTCTAATGGAAGACAATTTAGAGTAGCAGGCAGACAAAGAAGCCTTTTTTAATATATGATTAAAATAGAGGGATCAATGAAGATACAAAAAATAACTACCTGACTGCTGGAACTTCCAGTATATCCCACTCAACCGACATGTAGAATTCGGAAAGGTCCACGCCGACCGACACTATGTTGCTGCCAGCTTGTTCGTCCATATGCCTCAAGTCCACCTGCGCACACAGTCTCATTCCAAAATTTAAATGTTTTTAACAATTAGTTTTAGTGAATTTCATATTTATGAACTTGTAACAAAATTAGAGATGCTCTTTATTTTCTTTCTGGGTATTAGGATTTTTAATAATTAAGCATATCGGAATTTTAATAATATTTGCCAGTAATTTTAATATTTCAAATGTTTTGTATATGTATAAAATTATACATAATTATATTTTTAAGTACAAAGATATAAAACATTTAAATACAAAAACACAACAGAACACTATCTGAAACATTTTAAAGGTTATTTATTTAGTTTTGCATTTAGGGCATTATCGTGTTAATATTGTTCAAGTGGAGCTAGAATAGAAAATATTATACTTTTCACTTTTCGTTTCATAAAATTTTCTATTTTTATCCAACAAGAACCACGAAATAAATTTATTTATGTTTGTTGCTTTAATTAGACATTTTTTATATATATTTTATTATGTTTTGAGTTATATGTTTATTTAATACATGCGCCCTGTCACACAATGTGTACCTAAAAACAAAAAGTCTATAGAGAAGTCGTCCAACTTATCGACGTGTTTCTTGAATTCTCGACGCCTTTCAAAATGACAATTAATAGAAACGTGATCTAACCACAAAGTGTGCCAAGTACCTGTATAACATCGCTTTTAGTTTTATTTTTTTAACGACAGTGAATAACAAGATGACGATTCATGCGATATAATAACAACGCGAAACACAACACCTATATCAATTTAAGAGCTTTGAGCTTTCGACGAGCAAAAATGGAGGCCTCTTCAAAGTTATCTTTAATATATCAGCAAACGCAATGAGAACTCTCCATTGTCTGTGTCGTCAAAACGCAAGGAGGACGGAAGCACCGGCTCCGCCGCGCGTGTGTGTGTCGCGCGAGGCGGCGCGAGGCCGCGAGAGTGTGTTAATCGCCGGCAGGCGAAGCCGCGCGACTTTCCTTTGCCCCACGCCTAATTCCAACAACGCCCTACTAAAGCTAACACAAATTTAGAACACAAGCTATACAATCTAAGGGCTATTGTTGGTATCAGGCATGAGCTTCGTTCTTGTGTAGCGAGTGCATGCAGGATGGTTTCTACGACTGCGTAGACTGATCCAGTTAAGTCATTTTTTTTTATTATTTGATCATAATTTAAATTCAAGTTCAATCGGGGAAACCATCGCTCTAATGTAGACATCTATTCCTTAACTGTGTATCGTATTTGTTTTGGTTTTGTAATGACAATGGCATCATGCAATGACCAGCGACACCTCATTCTTACAGCCACTATAAGTCGCTAATAGGGAAAGGTATAAAATATGCAATAATATGACCGTTAATGCTCCAAATTGTAACGAATCAACATGTGGAAGTTATTTAATTGTCAATTAAGTTTAAGTGTTGTGCTCGAGTTGTACGCGTGTTGTCAGTGTGAAGCTGTGTAAGAGACGTGGCCGCGGTCTTACGGCGGCGAGCCGTCGTGATCGGGAATGCAATTGGTTTGGAGCCAAGCCGAGACATGCAGTGAGTGCAGTGTGTAACACCGAGGAGGCATGCAGCAAGCAGTTGTGTTAGCTGTGTGTGTTTCAAAGTGTGTAGAGGCGCGAGCGGAGCCAGCTGGAGGAACAGAAGAGGATTAACCTTTCCACTTCATTATTCGCTCGTTAGCTCATCGAGACGAGCAATAATGAGTAGAACAGTTAAGTGATTAGTAGGAAGTGAAAGGATCGAGTTGAGTAACGTTGCATCCCATATCACCTGACATTTATAATTTTATACCTTTCCGTGTCGAGCGAGGAAGGCCGATCGAACTAAGTGGAACCGATCGAGGTTATTCTGGAGCATTCGTGGACACGCACGTTGACAAACTGCTACTCCACATACTTAAAACATCACCATCGCAAAAGTTATGAAAACAACATTTTATAGCTAAAGAGCGAGCTCAAGGCGGCCAGCGAGCGGCGTCGACGCTCGCTCGTCGCCTTGAGTGGTCACCACTGCGAACAGTCTCTCAACTGTATTAATATATCACACAGACGGATTAGTAATATTAATTACACGACGAAAAAACGTTCGAGCCAACAAGCTACTGCATGGACAAGGGCCGGGGCGGGCCCTACGCTACGACCCGCGCGCGCGGCGCCAAGCGAACAGCGGGGCGTCACCTTGAAGCCGTCATACGTCCAGCTGCCTAACTTAAGCACACAGGTTTGCACGTCGTAAGGAAAGAACTCGACGTCGATAGAGCAGGACGACTTATAGACTGCGGGCGGCTGCCACACCACCATGCCGTTGTGGTACACCGTGGCTTTGGTCATCAGAGTCACCTCGTAGTTGCCGTCGGCACTGCGGACAAACAGAGTGGTCAGCCACGGCAGTGGGAATGGCCCGATAAATTACCTTGAATCCGTCGTAAGTCCAGCTACCGAACTTAAGAACGCATGTTTGCTCGTCGAAAGGAAAATATTCCACGTCTATTTCGCAGGAAGACTTGTAAATGGCGGGTGGTTTCCATTCGACAAGCCCTTGATGGTAGATGGTCGCCTTGGTCGCCAACGTTACCTCGAAGTTGCCGTCGGCACTGCAAATTAAGGTACATTACAAGCCGGCACGCGCCCTATTTGACCTTCGTTTCGATAGTGTGTGCGTCTGTGGCGTTGATGATTGAAGATTACTTGATCACCTGTGCTAAGAGTTGAAAGTGTTCATGGTTACCTATTTAATGTTAAAACCAACAATAAATACGAGTATATGTAATATTCCAACGATAACAAAATAATTGTGTTTGCACAACATCGTTGTATACACAAGTGCTACTACGAATTATTTATATGCTTCTCATTATCATAAGTAGCAAATAATGAGATGTTGTGTGCTCAATTGAAAAATAATTATATTTAACTTTGTAGTCATTGTCGTCGTTAGTATTATTTTTTGTATAATAAATTTATTAATATTGTAAAATAAAAGCTTTTAAAAAGTAAAAGTATTTCTCAAAGTAGCATAAAATAACACTTTTACTTTGTAATATTGATTTCTGAAATTATATTTTTATACCTACGATGTGCCTTATAATGAAAAGTAGAGAAGATTAATTCAGGCTATTTTGAAGGATTAAGGAAAAAGGTTAACATTTAGGATGAGTTAAGAAGGGTGAGGCCGGAAATAAGCAATGGTTGTTGCCGAAGTCATCTATCAAAGTCCGGCGTTTCTGACTGACACACGGGACTAAACGAGCGCTTTCTCAAAATTAATAGTGAGCCACCTTTGCTGAAATAATTTATATTAAAAACCAATTCAAGAGAAAAAACACCTTATTGAAAATTGATCTATTTATGCTCTATGTAATAAAAGTATAAAAACATGACAATGAGGAATAAAAACCTATCATGTAAAGTTTGCGTGTATGAAGACATCCACAGCTTTCACGGTACAGTTCAAGACATTATCCAAATCGTTTTTCACGTCACTTACAAGTATGCTTATTCCTGCTTTAACCCTGTCTAATATGAAACTAAGCTCGTCTAAAAATGCTGGTTCACATTTAACCTAAAAATAAAAATACATATATTTATATTGCATATAAAGACACTGATTTCATCTAAATTAAGATGTAATTTTTAATAATATTACCATTTGGGCTAGACCATATATAGTTAAAACGCTTAATACAAGTTTCATTATTGATCAAAGAGTTATTATGTCAACATACATATGTCTGCGACTGCGCACTTGTAAAGTATGACTGGTAAGCAAATACTTGATGCCTACCTAGCAGAGAAATTCAATTATCTATTATTGCGTAATTATACTTTATATACATATAAACTCTGGTTTTAATTAGGTTTTACTTAAATATTATGAATTTGTATATGACGCATTTATAAAAAAAAACAGATTGCTTCATCAGCAATTTTTTTAATATCTACTTTAAAATACATGTACATACTATACTCAATTATTTAAATATTCTTTTAAAATTTGGATTTACTACTTGCTAAATCATATTCAAATTTTCTAGACATCTAACGTTGCATAATGCAGCAAAATTATGTATGCGGTCAAAAGCATATTCCTAAAAGACTTTTATTACTGCTACATCACTAGGCTGTAGGCTTTGGGTCTAATAAAGAGACAAACATACGATACGTATATATATATGTCTATACTAATAGCACAACGATCAATAACGCATTCAAGCATAGATAACGCGACTATGAGAGCTTTATTACATATTCTCTATTTTAAAGCGTGAATTTTTTATATTCATTATTTTAGTTTACGGTCATTACGGTGCATTTTAATGGGCTTTTAGAATTATATCAGTTCTGGATTTTATTGAGGATAACTCGGGACTGTTTGTTTTTCCATTATAATTGGAAAATCAAATATATAAATTCCTTGTTTACATTCAGAAAAGGACAAGGGAGTGGTTTGGCATTATATATTTTATTACTGGAATAAAAAAATAGGAGTTTACAATAAACGGAAGGAGGATAGAGGAGTTTTAATGGCGCATGTGGAAGCGATGCGCTGTTGAGTGGTGAATAATAAACATCGGCTTAAGACACAGCACCGTTATATCTCTTTGTAAAGCATTTCCAGTGCACATACATATTTTTTTAAGACATTAACTCTACCTGGTTAGTTTTTATTAAATTTTGTATTCAGCTTTACATTTTAGAATAATAAACTAAGTATTGGCGTCCGAATACTGTGTCCACTCTCTATGTGATAATTCTTTACAATTAATTTAGTTATAATAATAAAATATTAGAAAAATATGATATACTAGAGATAAGATAAACATTTCAAATCGCATCGCTTCACATCGCATTTTAAATTTATATTTAATTTTGTTTTAATTAATACTTTAAATAAAGTAAGTGATTATTTTCATCTCACTTGTTGTAAAGCACGATGTCGGGCCGCCAGATGTGGTCGGAGGGTACATGCAGCATGTGCACGCCGCCGTACTCCCGCGGCTCCCAGCGCAGCTTGTAGTCATACCAGGACTGCTCCACCCATAAGTTTGTTGTCATTATTTGGTTCTTCAAGTTCTGAAAACATTGGTAAAATTAGTAACTAGCAGTCTTTTTATCACGTAAAGATATAAAATATTTAATATTCTCGATTCTTTAATCTGGTAGCCACGCAAAGCGTGGCGTTCAGTTCAGTTAACACACAATGCCCTCAGAAGCTTCACTTCACCTGTATAGGGAACCTGGGAACCTAATGGACACAACGTTCCTATTAAGACGGAAGTGAACCATAAGGAATGGGAACGCAGTGTCTTGTCATTTGTGATGATGATTGACATGATTTTTTTATATAACCATTCATCCCTGTACTGTATCCTTACCTTGCCTGTACCTT
This sequence comes from Heliconius nattereri, assembly GCA_013403645.1. Classification (NCBI taxonomy): domain Eukaryota; kingdom Metazoa; phylum Arthropoda; class Insecta; order Lepidoptera; family Nymphalidae; genus Heliconius; species Heliconius nattereri. Next base: position 7,238,146 of record JAAIXI010000234.1, on the reverse strand, counting down.
AGTTAAACTATATTTTTATAAAAATTAATGTAAAAACGAATATATGAATCAATGGTTGATAATACTATATATGTTTATATGACAAGCATGTTTACTGACGCGTGGTAAAAGAACTTCCGGGATAGGTGATTGATTGCAAATTATTAGGAAATTTTCCTTTACCTACTTCACGAAGCGTTAAGCATCCAATAATTTGGTATTTTTTGCGTGTCGCTTTACATAGGTACGTAATGTTATGTTGAACATGAAATTAATTCGTATGTATATAAAGCACATGGCAGGGTGGGCAGAGGGAACCTGGGCAGAGTGGGCAGAGGGAACCTGACAATCTAATATTAAGATACTCCGTTCCTCTTCAGATACCTCGTTCCCACCTTTTCACCGAATTCGGGAGGCATTGATTGAGGAGCGAGAGTTTGAACATTACAATTATATTTATTATAAAAATTGTTGTAAAAAGATTTGATTTTTCATTTTGTTACATTAATTCTATACAATAACTAGCGGACGCTGCTTCACTTGCTTATTTAGGGGTGAATTTAAGAAATCCATGAGACATATGTTCAATTAAATATTTTTAAGAATCTAAATTTCAAATTTAATAATAATCGGTGGCGTTTTAAAGATTTTTCCATACAAACTTTCAACCCCTTATTTGCACCCTTAGGGGAAGAGTTCTAGAAAACCATGAAACACGTGTTCAATTAAATACTTTTAAAAATCTAAATTTCAAATTTAATAAAAATCGGTGCTGATTTCATTTTTTTTCATACAAACTCTCAATCCCTATTTCACCCCTTTAGTGTTAAAATTTTTCAAAATCCCTCCTTAGTGGATGTCCAGATTCCAAAAGTAAATATCTGTCCAAATTTCACGTTTCTATCATCAGCGGTTACGGCTGTGTGTGCGTCTTACCTCAGTCAGTGAGGACAAGTCCTTTTATATATATAGATTGTTCTAAATAATTATAAGCCCCCGTCACAAAAAGCACAACAAACAACTTGATAAGAGGCAAATATGTTCAGCCGTTCTAAAATCTTTAAAAATGGCTGAACATATTTTTCAAATCATACCTTAAATTAGAATCACTCTCTCGATTAAGTCAAATTTCAAGCAAAAAGAGCGATATCAAAATCGGTTCATCCCTTTGGGAGATACGGTGCCACGGACAGACATAAGGATAACACGTTAAACTTATTTTATCACTTAAAATATTTTTCTTTGTTGGCTTATAGCTTTAACCGTGTCAGATTTGTGTTAGTACACAACTTAGTACCTTTCTAGTGAAAGGTAAAATGTTGTTCCTAAATCCTACGCAATCTTTACGACTTTTCATAAACTTCTGAATTTTGGTATATTTTATACTGTAGCTTGGAGTATATTTGTATGGAAAATATATATGTGTAGACCAAATTTATTTTATTTATTTATTTTCGTAAATACTACTAAACTTATTGAGTTTATTTGAAATCTATGTTATTAACAAATTTGCAGTTACACAGTTAATAGCTCTTACATCTTTTCTATAGACTTAAAAGTGATAAAGCAGTTTTAGAATTTGCTTTGTATTCGCAACTCAATTTTCACTTTATCCTTCAAAGTTTGCCAAAGAGCGTTAATTCCGCTAGTAATTAACTTTGCCTTCTATTTTATAATATATTGGTATTGTTTATTTTAGACAATATAAGCTTCATTTAAAGATAAGATTGGTATTTAAAAAACCATGCACTGTGATGTTCGTATATATATTTTTAAAGATTCATTTATCTAAAGTTTGTTGCTTGGGTCGCTGATATTACATACTACGATCAAAGTTGTTAAATAAGGACCTTGACTACAGCCAACAGACGTGAAATGAATGTATTAAATGAATCTTAATTCAGTTAGTTAGGGTATGTATATATCAATTAACGAGGACAACTTAACAGAAGATACGTCCTATTCAAAATGGCGACAGTTTTTCTTACTCTTTTTATTTGTTATTTTCCATAGCTTGGCGTTATTACGACTATTTCGAGTATTTGGCCAGAATAAAATTAATTTTGCGAAATTAAATGTAAGCATAAAACATTTTAACTTAGGTAAAACGTGTTTGGAATCCAACTGGAATGTTAATGCATATTTAAATACTAGTGACCCGTCTTGGTACCGACCGGACGCATTTCCTTTGTTGTAAAATAATTAGTTTTATATTATCAAATATTTATCTTAATTGAAGCAGCAAGATGAATCATTAATTCACTTTAATAATTTGCGATGATTGGTATCTATTAATTATTGTATAAGAATCATGTGAGGCTTATGTGAGGATATTATAGGAATCATTTTGATTTGTATAAACTAAAATAAAATTCGAATAAGTATATATTACTACGAGAAATGACATTAACTAATATTTCCACGGGAGGGATTCGATCCTATAATCATCAACGAAACCAATTATATTTATTATTATTTATTACATATTACGCACATGTAATAAATAATAATATTATTAAATTTAAGATTTATTTCTTTTTTTGCTTAGTGAAAGTATGAATTTTTTTTTACATTAAGACATGGATACAATTAATTTAATAGTTTAATCCAAAATAACGTAGATAAAATATTCATTGCATGTAGGGTTGTTGACATAGTCTACAAAATACATCCGTGACAACTTGTTAGTTAAATTATAAATTATTCAGGGGGTGGTCTCGTGGACTTCAGCTGCTGTTGCTTCTTTAAGCACATTTATTATCACATGCATAGATCTAAGTGCTTGTAGGTCATCTTTTAAGTTATCATAATTCTTGTATAATTCAATTATAATTTATTAATGTTACATTTAAATTTGTAGGAAGATTTCTTCCTCAGGCAGCCCAAATTCAATCTCCATTACATGCACTACTTACAGGGTCAGTAAAAGGATCTAAACCTGTAACGGTTACTGGGGAACACTTAGCAGGACACCCAGATTGCAGTGCAAAACTAGCTGTAGTTACTGATGCTTCTAATAGATCTCTCAGTGCAGTAATGCAGCAGTTCAAGGAAGGTGCATGGCAACCACTCGCCTTTTTCTCCAAGAAGTTAAGCCCATCACAGGTTAAATATTCGCCGTATGACAGGAAACCATTGCCATTTATGAGGCAATGAAATATTTTAGGTATATGCTTGAAGCTAGGCATTTTGTTGTTTATACCGACCACAAGCCGATCAGTTTTGCGTACCATGACAGGAAAAATAATTGTTCGGCGAGGCAGTACAGACATTTAGATTTGATATCTCAATTCACGACAGACACTGCTACTGCTTCACTGCTGTGGGTCGTTTTACCCGCTGGCAGGAAGTCACGCCTATGGCGGATATCACGGCTGAAACAGTTGGGAAGGCGTTAATATCCTGGATATCCTGGATATCCTGGATTTGGATGTCCTATCGATATTGTCACTGAACGCGGGCGACAGTTCGAATTGCAACGGGCTAGTGGAACGATTTCACAGGCAGTTAAAGGCAGCAATCATGTGCCACGCAGATACGAATTGGGTGGGTACATTACCATTGGTATTACTTGGCATACGTAGTGCATTTAAAGATGACCTCCGGTCATCATCCGCTGAGCTAGTTTACGGCGAGCCATTGCGTTTACCTGGAGAGATCTTCAAGGCCGCAGCTCCCCACTCCACGGATTTGTCGGAGTTCACTGCACGTCTTCGCCAATTTGCCTCAAAGCTGCAGCCCTCACCAGCTGCGCGGCATAGCAAAGGATTATTTTTTATCTTTTGAGGATCTGTCTTCATGTACTCACATTTTTCTTAGGGATGATTTTTTACGTGGTGCTTTACAACCACCTTACACCGGCCCCTACGAAGTTCTAGAACGTGGTGACAAAACATTTAAAATATCCATAAAAGGAAAAGGCGTGACAGTATCAGTGGACCGCATCAAACCAGCCTACATACTGTCCGATCCTTCTCCCAATCCTACTTCCACGCCTACCCCTATAAACCCAATCCTGATTTTTCTTCCAATCCTTCCATTCAAGATCGCTTAAAGCGAACTCGCTCTAATAGAATTGTTCGGTTTCTCGATTATTATCGCCCTTGACAGTCTCTGGTGGTGTGTGGTGTGGCTTGTTGAAGACTCGACATGCGCTCGCGCATAGGTCAAACCGGTCGGTCAGTCGTTTCCTACAAGACACGCGAAGCGCATGTCTCTCGCTTACTTGTCGCTCGCTTGTTTGTATCGCTAACGCCACGTGCTTTATTTATTTAACACATCGTACAAACATTCTATAAAGCTAATAACTTACACCACTTAACACTTGTAAAATGCTATATGTTTAGTATAATCTGAAACATTAGTCTACATTTAATTTTTCAAGATATATATATGATATATTGATTTTATTTTGGTCATTATAAAATAGCAAAAAAGCTGTTAGTTTAGTTTTACAAGCGCAAGCATAAACAAATAAACAAAAAAGAGATTTTGACATTACAACATATATTTTTCATTAGTATTTTATGTGGACATACATCTTTCCTGTGGACACCTAGAGTAACAGAAAATATGTCTACAGAAATGATTTTCCAATCGAAAATCAGCAATGGTTTTTAGTTTTCAAGGATAGAGAAATGGCGAGTGAGATTTCAAAAATACTCCTTTAAAGCCATTGTGCCTAAATAATTACAAATATAAGTAGCACATACGTACCAAAATACACTAAAAATAGGAAAAAATCATTAATCTTTTACAAAATGAATAAAATACACGATTTTTTTATTGGAATATAAAAATACACATCCGTCTTGTGTAAAGGGTATAAGCAAATTATAGCTGTCTAATATTACCAAATTAAAAGATATTACATTTATGGTAACTTTAGTAGACATTTTTGAATGCAGATTTTTGGATCACAGAAAAGAGTCATATACGTGTAATGGCTTGTTTATTTGAAATTATAGTAAAAAGGCTAAAGCACTTTTTGGAAATAATCAATAAAAACTTAACTCATGTATATTCTACGATGAAATTATGTGTAATTTTGATAACACGGGCGTAATAACATAAATTACATATTTTTGAAACTATGAACTACGAATCTGAACAGTCCACAGAAGGGGACAAATGATGGAATTTGTTTTTTTTTCTTTATATTGTTTTTTTAATTTTAATGTGTGGACTATCCACTTATCATAAGGGGGTAGGCATAGTCAAATTTAGAATGAAAAATCGTTCTATTTTCTTTTATTTATTGTTGCTATTGTAACATAACACTCATATGAGTATGACCCATTTGTATTTAATTTAATGCAAAATGTCATGTATTTCCTGTTGACCTGACCATATTTTGTAATCCTGAAATGGACTTGACCGGTTTTTAACAATGTGCAAAACACACACACGATATTTAAAACTATGGAAATTTTAAAACTACGCTTTCAGATCGCAAAATTTATGAAGAAATATAATTATAGTTAACTTAACATTTAAAATTTATGTATTAAAAATGTAATCACTAGAATATAACATAAAATTAAAAAATAAAAACAAAGCGCGGAGCTCGGATTCGTTAGTCAATACCGAGCTAAAATAAAAAAGTTAAAAGTGCTATTCTGTATCATGCGGGAAAAAAGTATGTGACAGTTCTAGATCGTGACTTTTACCAAAAAATATATTAAAAAAATGAATTATGTTAAAGTACATAACATGGAGCATTGTTTCAAATAAATTTCAAAAGTCTCTCGACCTGGAAAAAACTACAGTCATTGGTTTAACGGACTATAAAATTCACATCATGAATTTTGTGCGCACTGTAACCATTCCGCTTTCAAATATACGAGTACTTTACTCCCCCTACCTACTTGTGATTTGTCATCTTTAAATAATATTTTTTTACATTATAAAAATTATATATATATATATATGCCTAGTTTAATATATTTTTTTAGAAAAAGTTCTCTAAAATTGGCAGATATAAGAACATGTATAAAGTAATAATTAAAAGGGTTCAATAATTGGAGAAGTCATACAATAATAATATATGAAATGTATTTTGTTTTCAAGAAGTTCTTTGTTAACTTCGATAAATTATTTATACGATGGAAATTTGATTTGGCAGGACGATTGGGACGTGACCTAAGTGACTCTTGCTACTTGAGTGTAGTTACAATTTCTCAGTTTGTAAATACGATCAGAAATTACTTTTTATTGAATCTTACAGACGTCAAATTATTAAATACTAGCGACCCGCTCGCGGTTTCACCCGCGTGAACTATGTTATTATTAATTTCTGTCTCCGTGGTTACGTCCTAGTGACGTCTATGCAAAATTTGAGACTCCTAGCATTTGTAGTAACGAAGTTTCATACAAACTTTCGACCCCAAAAACAACCCCTTAGAAGTCGAATATTGCAAATTCCCGTCTTAGCGAGCACCTACGTCCTTTAAATAACCCCTATGCAAAATTTGAGATTTCTAGCACATGTAGTTTCTGAGATTTCGTGACGAGTGAGTGACCTTTCGATTTTATATATATATAGATTACAAGTTTTAAGTCAAGTATTTCAAGTTGCTATATCTGTCACGTAGCCGGGTAGGCTCGGGGAACCTAGTGTTAAGACACTTCACCGATTTCCGCCGAATTCTGGAGGCATTGCGTGCTGAGTGACAGAACTTAATACCGCGCTTTTGCCTCTACATGAGGGCGAAGAAATGAAAATATTAAATATTTTATTTTCGAGAGGAAATCGAACCATTGCACAAACTTAGTTATTGAAGTCGAAAGTGACTAAGGGGATACTTAGACCACATATTTTGATCTAAAGGAGCAATTATCACCGCGATTATTGCTTAATTTAGTTTGCGGTAAATGCTTATAAATAGTTAATTTTCAACGTCGTAAGCATTGTGGCGACTTGATAAAGAATAGTAATAGTCAAACTATGTACTATTCGAATATCACAGTCCCAGTAGATACCATATAAACTCCGTATTTGTTCTAATGCTCTGTCTAAATTATGACTTTCATAAGAAAATTATACTAAGATATATACATATATATCGTATCTTTTTTATTATTCATATATTAAATTAGAATCTAGATGTTTAGAATTAGAATCTTTAAAAAAGTACAAGTAGTTAACAGACACTAGTATAGAAAAAGTTAGTATAACAACTACTATACTATGCAAATTTATATATTTCTCAAAGGAAATTCTATTTTTATTTTCATACAGGTATATTTTAATATCTGAATGAAAATAAAAATAAACCCCAAAATTATTTGTGATTTACTTCAAAAATCTAATTAAACAGTTTCTGCATAACAAAATGAATTAAAAGAAGATATATAATGACATTTTTATTGGATTTATTTATTATAAACCTAATATTCCTAATATTTAAACCAACCCCTAATATTTTAATCCTTAACATTTAAAAAAACTTAGCAGTAAACACTTCTTGTGAATCTAGTTGTCGTGAATTGGATTCACGAAACCAGCGACTGCTTGTACGAGTATACCATACTCATATTATTAACAGTCTGGGTAATACTGTAGCGTTGTCGAGCAATTTCTTAAAAGAGCCAAACCGTAAAATAGAGTGCTGTGTCGTTCTTTTTATTTTTTATAACAAACATTAATGATTCTATTTAACTCCATATTTTTTTATTTTTCTTGAAAATTAACTGGAAAGTCACTTACAATGGCAATGGCTGTAACTTTTATGCATAAGAACGTGTTAATTATGCTTTAATCATTAATCTCTATATTAGTGTTTTCAAATATGTATAATTTTATAGAACTAAGAATATATAACAGATCCAATATTATAAAATATGTGACGTAGAAATATAAAAGAAATATAATAGTGAAATATATAAACTTACAAATATATTTTTGCCTTTTTAAGATAAAACCTTTTAAACGGTCCAATAAAAGCGTTAAATATTTGCAAGTGAAGCCTTATTGTTCCTTTGTTCTTGAGAAGTACCCTTATCCTGTGATATTTTTCGTAACCATATTATTTTTAAAATAGAGCCTATAATTTATAAAAAAACATGTGTTTTAGAACTTAATTTCCAAATATAAATATGACATTGTTTTTTTAATGACGATAACTACAATACTTGTACTGATTTAATCTAGTTCAAATTTTTTTTAATAATCTACTTTTTATTGTAATTTTTAATTATTCAGCATGAAAATATTATAAAGTATTTTTTATCTTAAAATTAATTAAATAAAAATATTTTCCAAGTACAATTTGAATCCTCGATGATCGCAAGCAGTCTGATACAATTGCTCTCCAATAGTCGTTGGGGAGCGTACATAGTGAAGTATCATTTGAATTTTATCAAAAAAACGAGCTAAAAACCAAAGCTTGAAGTATAACAGTGCCTTAACGATAAAAAATCATTGCCATTTCATTTAAGAGAGTGAACGTCAGCTTTCTTACTTTAAATTTAAAAGAGTAAGTTTTTTAAGATTTTTTCACAATTTAGCGTCATTTTAAAAGATGCGGTATTTTTATTATTTTAAATAAATACGTTTTATTTGTTGTAGTATATATTGGTAGTTTTAAATTTCCGAACTATTCTGGCTTCAATGGTCCTAACGGAAATATAAATAATTGTAAAGGTTCACATAAGTTTTATTAGTTTTACACTTTCCGCCAAATTCCGAGGCATTGTTGAGTGGCGGAATTCATCGCCGCTCTTTACCATGGTACAAGAGCGAAGAAATGGTAATATTAAATATTTGATGTTGTCGAAAAGGAAAGGAACCCACAACGCACGCTTGTGTCCCTACTCCACGACTGGCCATTTTAAATCATTTAAATCTTGCAATCAAAACGCAATCTTTGCTTCTACGCTTTTTCCAATGCTCTATCCATTACCGTAAAGACTAACGGTGCTCAAAAATCAGAGTGACATAATAAATCGAGTTTGTTACGCTTTTAGCAATATTTTTATTGCTTGCCGTAAATATTTTTATTGTGAAATAAATTATTTTCTCGCCAAAAGCAATCTGAACCCTTGTTCGTTTTTTTAATAAAATCTATATAAAACTTTTTAATATACTACTAGCTTAAATATAAACATACATCACATATATTTTTACGTCGTGTACCTATACTATTTATATAAATAAAATTAGAAAAAAACACCCTGAATTTTTTCCCGCATAGCTAAGTAGAAAATACCTAGAACTAAGACACTATTCTCCACTTTTCGTCCAATTTTCAAGACATTGGCGGAAATCTATTTGAATGTCTGGGGATAGTCGTAGAACCCAAAACACTGCGCTACGACGACCTAGAGGCTTAGTTATTCAAACATTTTATTCAAAGTAATTTTACGAAATTAATAGTGATTTATTATTTTCTATTGATTAAACTTGTGATGAGAGAACTACTTTTTTTCCGACACTTCGACACGTCAAGAATCGTGTGACGTCAACAAAGGAATATATAATCAATAGCTCATTTTTCTTTTTTATGCATATATCTACTGAATGAAATGAATATCTTTCAGAGATGGTTAGGTTATAGTAACAATATTTTTTATGCCTTTTTGATTATGCTGAATCACGTAATTCTCATATACAACAACTTATGTAGGTGGGAAATAGGAAACGGAGTGTTACTAAATTTATTAGTGAGAAGAAATTAAGAAATTCAGTAACACCCCGCTTCATATTTTCCGGATAATTCTCGACTCATTGCGTTTTGAGTAGCGGAACTCAACGCCAGAGTTTGGCTAGTTATGAGAAAAAGAAAATAATGATTGTTTAAGTGGAAATCCTTCAGACGCTGTCTTGCAGTGCTACACTGCAATAAAATTAATTGATGAAAAAAGAAGTGATGGAATATGAGACTATGTATTGCCAACGATCGTAGAGAGAGCAATATTAGGTCAAGTATTCGTTACATATCTCTTATAACGGCCTTCGATTTTTTAGTTAAATGCCACATAGAGCAGGGTAGGCTAACCACTAGGTGTATAAGCTGGGAACCTAGTGTTAAGAGAAGTGCGACACTTTCGTTTCTCACTTCTCATTTAAATAAACAATAAATATCTTACATATATTTTTTTTATAATTCAGTAAGTGAACACAACCTCAAATTTTTTTGTATATTTTGAATATTTTTTAATCGTATAATTTTTGTATATCGATTGGTAAGTACATAATTAAAGATTTATTCGAACGAAATTATTAGAATTGATTAGATTTATTATGTTTATAAATAACTGAGTTATTTATAAACCACTCGTTTTTTTATTAAAATTAAGTTTTGCGAAAATAACTTAATTAAAAAAAACTATAATTATCTTAAATTATTATTAATCTGTTAAATCTTTAGTAACAGATATCATGAAATTACATAGTTATAATCGGACATGGCCGTTGACATTTATTAACTTAGATCAAACACCCCTGAAAATTCTATTCTATAGAGTGTAATATTCATGCCACTTCCAACCGTGAACGATTATTTTATCCTTACATTCATAAAATGCTAACTATTACTAAACGTGATTATGTAAATGGAACAGTTTTTAGCATCACGCTTTACCCCTGCGGGATAGCCAGAGAGCACTGAGCCTCAAACGCTATGATAATTATAAATTTTATTTAGCAGAAAGATTTATATTCATTTCGCTATCGTATGAATATATTATGTTTTTATAATTTACGTATTTGAATCCTTACGCATAACACAAAATGTATGCACATATTAGAAAATATACCTTTTTTGCATCTCCTCATAAATCTAATTCAGATTATTATGTTCTGAGAACTTAATAATGAACGTATGTTTTTTTTATTACATAAACTTTTAAAAATGATAAAATATTAGGCAAAATATCCATACGTTTCTATCTCAATAGTAATAAAATATGCTTCTACAAATATTTTAACTAAAATCCTGATACTACAAGTTTGTAAAAACAATGGATTCATAGATACATAGGCGAAATATCAAAAGCAACCGCACGTTCCCTGCCATCGCAATATTTATGGGATCCGATTCAAAATACATAACGGGAGACGGCGCGGCGCCTTGCGACTGCGAGAATGAAGATATGAGTACGCGCGAAGACGACACTTACTGAATATTCCCCCTTCAAAAGCTTTTACAAGATTCGAGTGACGCTTTTTTTGTCAAAAGTGGGTCGGCAGTGATTTGTGTCTATTTAAATACTAAATGCGGCGCGCAAGTGCAACCATTGCATTCGTAATGCACCCAGCGATTTAGGTCAACCAGGTGTTAGCAACGGGAAGTTATGAGATAGAATCAGCCTCAACTTACAACATCGATAAGCTGGCTGAGTTTCAGCTTGATGCAGACGCGAAGGACGTCTGTGGTGTTGACGACGGGGCGGACCAGCTTGTTGTAGTTGGAGAGGAGGTCGTCGTACAAGCGCTTGGCGTCGGGATTGCCGGCGGCGGCGGCGCGCACCAGGCAGCAGACCGCCAGCCACCAGACGAGCGCGGCCATCAGCTCGCGGGCTCGAGCATCCTCACCAAGCGGGCAGCGGGCGGCCCGGGTGCGCGGTACCGACTGCCGGCACGCCCGCCCACAGCCCCGCCGCCCTCCGCCCTCCGCACTCGCCCTCGCCCTCGTGCCCTCGCTCCCTGTCAAAGAATCGCCGCGTCTGTAAACTCTTTCGTATTTTGATCAGGTTTGTAATTATTACTACGCTCAGTCAATTCGTAAAGGGAGGGAGGGTTTTTTTATTTTGAATGTTAATTTAGCACTAATGATAGTAAGTACTCGTGATAAATTTACTGATCAGAATGTTTAACTTTTCTTTAAAGAAAAATACAGTTGTACATAGACAAAAAGCTTAAAAATATAAGTATGCTCTATTTTATAATAAAAACTGAACAAACGCCAGTCGAGTTAGATTCGTTTTATAGTGCCAAAACACGCGTTTTGTAATATAAGCGGCTATATTTTTATAAGAAAATGGAGAAATACGCTTTTTTTCAGAAAATCATCGGCCTGCTTATAAGTAATTTAAATGACTAAATTATAATTTTCATAGATACGAGTAATATCTTTCTTGTTGAAATTCTGAAACATAATTCGTAACGTCCGTAACATTTTTTTGGGACCGAATTCCGCAGAAATTAAATTTACCCTAAATTGGTTTATCTACGGGCCGCGTGAGATCTCATTTGCCTTTTGCACGTTAGTCGTTGCAAGTCGTTATTTCGTTAAAACATTAATATAATTTATTATTAGCTTATGAATGAAACCATAATGTAAATGATAAGGATAAAGTAAAACGAAATTGTATAAATACATTTTAAACATAATAATAATAAAATTAAGAGGGTTGGAACAAAATGGAATATTGAAGGGTAATGCCGTCGAATTTTTTAAATAATTGAATAGTTAAAGTGTGAATTCGATTATTATTTAAAAAGTGCGTTTAATACTATGTTTTCTTTTAGACTAAAAGTTACATCAGTAGATATAAGTTAATTCTACATTAGATTCACTCTGCGTTTCTCAGAAAAGAAGACTTATACGGCAAGAAAAAAACTCTCTTTCTCTTCTCTTCTCGTTTTCAAAAATCGATAAGTATTGATAAAATTATACAAAGTAGCACGGGTGACTAGTTTTCTGAGACTCTTTTATTCAATGTCATTAAAGCGTAAAACAAAATTACATGAGAAGGCTTTCGAAAACTCGAGCAAAGGAATCCTTTCAGTAAGGAATATCCATCTACATTTCACGACAAGAGACATTTGGATTAAGCTAACAATAACTTATGATTGTTGCTACGACCGAAACATCGCTTACTTATATAGTAAATACATACATGCACCTATTTAGTACTCTATCTATATTTTGGAATCATTTTTAGGGTTCCGTACCTTTTAAGGAACAAAGGAACCCTTATAAAATTGTCCGTCTGTCTGCCTGCTGTATTTACTAGTAGATTACCTGGAATTCTTGTTGTTGTTTTTTATAGAAAATGTATCGTGAAATCGTTAAATAGCACTAGGAATATAAATAATTAAATAGATATTTCAATCCATGAAAAATAACAATATAATATAAATATGTTATGATTTAATTGTAATAATACTCGTAAGCTCAAAATTTTGTATCTAAATTAAAGTTGATAAACTTAGTCGTCGACACTTGCGGGCAAAGTATGTTACGTCTGACAACTTGTATCAGACTACTTGGAAAAGTTAAAAATAAAATTCTGTAGCATAGACTTTCTAGCAAAGAGCTCTAGCTTAATGGAAAAATAATTTAGCCAAAGTTTTAAATGATCGAGAAAGTTTAAGTAAAACATTGATAAATTACAGTTTTTCTTATATCAACAGAAATATTGGGAAGATATTCGTATTTTAAATTGGTTATTTTAATAAAATTATTTTTATTATTACTATCCTATTATTTTGTAAATAAATATATTAAGTGAAGGCTGCTGATTTGTTACTGGCCTACTATTAAAAATGCATTTGTTTTTTGTGTAATTTATCTTTGTTCGTCCGATCATTCTTTATGTTTTTATACAACGTGACATTGGCGAAGTAATTTTATGCTCAAGTAGCACGCTCGAGACGCTAATTAAAGAGCTGAAATGAAGAATATTTTTATGTTAAAATTTATAATTGGAATATATCCAAACAAAGAACACTTAAGTCCATATTTATAAATCTGAGATGGATCTCTTGAGAACGGAATCTCAAGATGGATGTTGAGATGCCGTTCTCAATAGAGTGGTATATGAATACTCACCTATCTAGTATATTTCATGTTAATTTTATTTGAAGATTAGTTACTTCTTCACTATAAGCCAACTTTCACAATTTAATGGACATCATAACACGTGAACGATTACATAAAGATGACCTACCCGATACCTTACCTTATTTAACCATTTTTTGAGTAATTTTGACTCAGTAAATTATAGTAATATTGCAAAGAGAAGTAAACTAACGCTATAAAAAAAATATCGCTATAACGATTAGATGATTATAATCGGCGACGGTGGTAAATGGGAAACGGAGTGTTTTAACACTAGGCTCCCGCTTTCTAACCTGCAGTATGCGGGATACTTCGTGAAGCTGAATAAAACATATTTTACAGCAAAATGGAGATATTACGAAACGAATAGGAAATTGAAATTCGATGATTCCGGAAACAATTTATACCTCTATGTATGCCACCGCGTAGGCACTGTGTTTTAGAGTTTTCATTATATTGTTGTTAATATGGGAATTTAATTTGAATTAATTGTTATAAAAGATCTTAAGGCGAAATCAATATAAATTATAATTTGTTTCTTTCAATTTTTTTTCCTGGCGAAGTTTTGCAGACATTTTAAATTGTTAATTAACATGAAAATAGCAGTATTGTCAGTTCTACTTAAGAAATTTTCATTGAAGTTTGAAAATTCGTTTTCCAAGAAACAATCAGTGGGAAGAATAAATAAGTAAAAAATAAAATAATATTTTTGAATTAATTATCTTCTCCGGATGTACAATTATCTCAATATTATTGTTAATTAGAATCTATTTTTATAATTATTTAATATGTTTTGTATAATAACAGCTTTTAATTAAAAAGATCAGTAACAAATTACTTATAGCTCCATTGATCTGACTAAAGACACAAAATGACGCTGATTGCTTCAAAGGCTTATCCGCTTAATACCATCGCGTCGCAGCGCAACAAACAACAGAGTAAAATAAGCTGTAACTGTTAAAATAAAAATAAATAAATCAGCTTCACGCTGTATCCCGCACACAGCACGGTAGGCAGAGGGAACCTAGTGTGAAGACACTCCGTTCCCCACTTTCTGGCGAATTCTGGAGGCATTGCGTGTTGAGTGGCAGAACTCAACGCCGCGATCGCAACGCAAATGGAAATATAAACGTAAATAAATATTTCACTTCCTCGAGTGGGGATCGAACCCACAGCCGTCGTGTTACAATCTCACCCTTGTGCCGCTACTGATTAAATATAACTGTTAAATTTTCGTGAACATATTATATTTACATAATTTTTTGAAATAAGTTAGCTGTAAAAGCTAATTTATACATAAACTTTGAATCCCATACTGAATAGTTTCGTAAATTTAACTGTAATTGGTCAACTAATTTCAAAGATACAGCTTAAACTTTGTTCTATACACTACGCTTTAAACAAGAATAAATGTTCGCTGACTAAATAGAAATTTAGTGGGGTAATAGATATAGCACTACAACTAGAATAGTGTGCTTAATAAAGAACTTCAGTTGTAACTTATATAAAATATAGCAATTGCAGTAAATTTTAGTTTAGAAAATTATTTCAGAAAGCAAGAAAAAGTATGCTAGATTTAACACTAAATATATGAGAAGGGGACGGGTTATATAAACATTATTAATTAACTGAATTGTTCTGTTATTTATGACTGTACTAAAACTCAAATTATAAACATATGACCCGCCATTTTGTTAAGGCGGTAGCCATATTGGATATTAACGAAACTTATTATACCAACAATAAAAACAATAAAATTGTAATATCTTAAAAAAATATCCTAGTACCTACAAAAAACGCAGACATAGAAGTAAATTTCTCCAAAGTTGATAACGAGAACAATATTGATCCCTTGATATAGGGGTCGGTCGTAATAAACTGAATGTAATCTCACTCAAAAAACTGAAGTACCCTTAACGTATGTTAAATGTAAAGACGTCGACGATCTTAAGTCTTGGCTCTTATATGTCTATTTATATATAAAAGTGAGGTATCAGACGTCTCTGATTTTAAAATAGATGTGTTTATTCAAGTGCATGTCTTATATACGGAAATTTTATTGATATTTTATGTTAATAAAATATTATTTCTTTATTAACCTACACATAGTCTTATATAAGTATATACATTATGTGGAATTTTACGTTATACATATATATATATATTATCAGAAATTGAAAATGAAAACATAAAATGCCGAGCACCATTTGTTCGTCTGACCAAAAATCAATCAGTCAATAATTTATAACTTGTGTATGATTCGCTCTTACTTCTACCTCTTAATACTTGTGTTCAAGTACGCTGTTTCATTATTATTTCAGATTCTATATGTGTTTTTGTTAGAAAGATAATCTTATATAGATTGAATGAACTAAAACTGATAAGTCATATATTATTATTATATAACAGTTCTTTACAGAAAATAGATAGTAAATTGTGTAGATATATTAAAAAAATATTGAGTTGTTTGAAAGCTATTTGAAAAGAAGATGGAGCAATGTTTAATTACATCCCACTATCGACAATACCAGATATAGTGGCATAGGTTGCATATCGAGATTCAATCATGACTTGCATCTTATTATACATATTGTCTGTTTTCTTAAGTAAAATATTTTTGTCGCCCTCTAAAGTCTATTTCAAAAACCTCTACCATAAAATGAATTTCATTTCATTGATGTTTCAGTATGCCATCTAGCATAAAATATGATAAACTAAATATAACATGAACTAAGAGGTACTCTCTAAAAAGTTAATAGCGACAGCGACGGTCTATCTGTAAACATTCACAGATGTCATTGCGATAAAATAAAGAACGTAATAGAACAGACGTCATTTAACTTATCCCCGGACGTCGATAATTAGATTAATTAAATGGGAATAAATGTTACAAATATACCACAAGATTATAAATATACCGGATATTTCTATTAATTTGTCAGAAATTTCTGGCGTCCCGTCGTTTCCGTCTTGGCGCACAAGCGGACCAAGCTCGTGACTGTAAATTTAACGGTTGTAGGTTTGCTTGCCACTAAGGGAAATTATTTATTAATATTTTCATTTATTCGCTCTGGTAACCACCTGGTATCGCCACTCATCAGGCAAAGCCTCGGTAAGTCGACGGAAAATGGGGAAGAGTGTCTTAACACTAGGTTCCCTCTGTCTACTCTAATATAGGCGGGATACAGCGTGACACTGAGAAAAAAAATAGAAACGTTAGATAGATTTTCATAAGCCGCGGCGGCATCTACCTTTACGTATTTACCTTTACCTTACCAAAACGCTCTATGTGATATACGACAAAACTTCAGTAGAGAAAGTATATAAAGATTAAACACACAGTAAACTACGCCACAGTACATTACATACTTTATAGTTCAGTACCTATCGTCTAACATGAGCAATATATATTATAAAACAATATATATGTAGACTGTACATTTGCCAACTTATCTAGTTAGCTGGGAATATCAAGCACATGCTCCTCAGTATAAATAAATAAAATTAACATTTCCAAGAACATGTAAATACATCTCTAAGGTTTGTATCGATACAACGTCTACGACGTAGGCCGTGCTACAATGCTACGGTTGCCGGTTACTACCACGCTACCAAGCTTAAGTTACTATTATTGTTGGTAATAATAAGCATCTGGGTTTTTAAGATAAACAGTTATTATTTGAAGTGCGGATAAAAATTAACAATAATTAAAAATATGTGTATAACACTGGGGACCCCACGCGGCTTCGTTGGCTTCAACTATAAAAATATTTATTATGTAAAAAAATATTGATTGTACATGTATGGTTAGCTTTATCTATGTTCAGTGCTAAATAAACCGTAATTTAAGTCTTTTAGGAACTTTCGTTGACATCAAAGACTATTTTTTTTATAGATGTAAAGATATAGTTAGATTGAGAACGGCGGTCTTAAACTAAATGTGTCGAAGACAGAGTACATGGCTTGCGGAAGCCCGGACCACCGAGGCCACAAAAGACCGTGCAAAGTGGAGTAGGTTGAGTAGGAAGGCAGACCCTGGTAACAGCCGGGATTATTGCCAGGAAGAAGAAGATGTAAAGATATAGTTAAATCGTAATTTCAATCTTATGGGAATTTATTTGATTTTTCTCGCAAAAATTTTCGTATTTGGATGTGAAAGTAAACACTGCGGATGGTGACTGTATGGAATGATAATCGCCGTGCGCCTCTAAAATATCTGTGTACGTGCATTAGCTACGAATTATTCGACAGTAATGGTAGCGGGTCGGTTTTTTTCGAACATGAGGCTAACGCAATAAGTTTTATTGGCTTTTGCAGCGACACTGGGTGGATAGGACCCCTCGTAAAGAAATAGCAAGCATTCCGCTGGCAGTTTCCGTCGACCGAATTGCGAAGTTCCTTATTCTATGCAAACCAGTCTAAACATGGAGACACAAGTGGAGACAAATTAGATTAATCTAAGGGAGGTAATGGGTCCCTTACCACTGGACTCGGCCAGGCCACAGTCGAGCCGTCAAATAAACTAGGCTTCTGGCGACGACGGTATTTGTGTCATGCACAATGTGCATACAGCGGCGCTCGTCTCGTCTGTTGGAACACAAGCTACGCACGTGGTCGTGACTCGTGGCCCACGCGTGTCTATTCTAAGCCGAACTATTTTTAATATGATTGGTTCTATACAACTGAGGTTTTTATCATAATTTGTATTGATATATGTATATAATTTACTTATATACGTACACACTCTTTGTTTGAAAGTGGCGTTATAGATTGAGATCCCAGGGCCCACAAAGATACGTCATTTTAGCAAAGCTTTGGAGATTAATAGTCTAATATATAGTTAAGTAAGTATGCGTATTAAGATTAAATTACGTTTAAACTTAGATATATATTGATATTGAATAGATATTTATTTCCACAAATGTATGAAGTGTTAAGGAAGAGCGGGGCCACCTTACACAAGTACTAGTTTTACTAGTAACTTAATAGGTTAGTCTCATTACTTCACACAGCTAAGGAAAATGTGAAACTGATATAAATATTTTTTTTTTTTTTTTTTATTATGCGTACTTACTAACTTAAAAGTGAGGCCCTCAGAGGTAGTACCAACTAAAGGTACAAGTTCTACTACGTTAAAGTAGAAACTATATTATATTTATGATTGCTAGATCCTTTACTTGGGCCTTTATTCCCACCAGACAGCCTAAAAAGTTTAAAGTAGTAGTTGTTTAAAATTGAAACGAGCACATTATACTACCACACGGGGACAATTAAAGCAGCCAGACCATTCGGATGGCTCGATCATCCTCTCAGATGCATCTAATCTTTAGCCGTCGTAACTACGTATTAGACTTACAATCCTCAAAATTGCAGCTTTACTAAAATTACATAGGTCTGGGGACCTGGGATCTTGGGCCATTAGAATTTGCGAATACGCAGTCAGGTAAGCTGAAACTGGGTGACACAGAGAAAACAGTATTTCAAATCCTATTACTTCAACTGAGTAATTTCTATTGAATACATTTGAATATTAATAACTTTGGCAACCTATAAAACGAGGAACAAATTATATTTTTCACATACCTTAAAAGGCTTTAGGAGAACAACAAGATGAAGACCCAGTTCGTCCTATTCTTCCTCGCTATTTCATTTTGCATCATAATGGTGACTTCTCACGACTTTGGAGAATTCTACTGTGGAAGACGCTTAGCCACAGCCCTGGCTTTGCTCTGTGATAATAATTTAATAAAGAGATCTCAGGTACATCACAATATACATGCTGTGGACTCGAGCTGGCCGTGGTTGGAGCCCCATAGCGTGCATAATTTGGGCCGCTACAAGAGGCAGGTGGTCTCCGAATGCTGCGACAAACCGTGCACCGTAGATGAGCTGCTGACGTATTGTGCATATTAGTTGTAAAATTGTTTGATAGAAATAATTTGTTGTTGACTCGTATAAAAAAATAATTTAAATAAAAAGGCAAATCGTATAAATGTGTTTATTTTATTCTTTTTTTTGTAAACACCAATATTGCGGGTACTGTTGTATTAGAAAATTTACAAAAAAGGTTAGATCAAGGTATTAATAATAATTACAATGTTTTAATTATTTTGATTTTTGTGTTTTAGGCTTTCGATTTAATAAGATCCCTGTTGATGATATATTACACAGGGATCTTATTAAATCGAAAGCCTCGTTGAATTTGTTTGGCCATGTTTTCTAATTCGTAAGACAGGAAAACATATTTTGTTCGTCCTTTGTTAAAATCAATTAATTTTTAACAAAAAGAAAAACCGACTTATAATAACGAACTAAAAATTGAAAAATAAATTTACAAAGATTTTATAATTTTGAACTCGGTGCCAAGTAAAACAAACAGGCTTAGTAATTAGATATTGTAGTAAGGTAGCATTAGGCTCCCTCCGCTTTCCGCCATATACGAGATACAACATGAAACATTAAGTAGCATTAATCTGTTGTATGTGTCATAATAGATATTAATTGACGTTAACGACCTGATACAACGGAATTGTTTCTAAATTTATAGGGTCATATAATTGATTAGACCTACGTCTACCTACGAGGTCTTTTAAAATCTTAATAGAAAAATATTAGAGGCTGGCGGCACTGAGGCCTGTCGTGGTGCTTGGGCACAAATGTGTGTCTGTCAACGCGACCTATTTTGGGTTCGATTTCCATTCGACAAAATATATTTAATATTATCATTTTCCTTGCTCTAGTATCGAGGCAAAAGCGCGGAGTTAATAATTTGAAGTAAAGGGTTCCGCCACTGAACACGGAATGCTTCCAGAAATCAGAGGAAAGTGAGAAATGGAAGTATCTTAATGGGAATGGAATGTACTTAACACAAGAATCTCAGGTTCCCTCTGCCTATCCTGCTATGCAAAGGATAGCGAGTTTTATCTTTAAAATATATTATCTATATATTTGTAATCTATATCAATGAACAAAATATGACATATAAATCATAAAATATGAAGTAATATTATCATTAGATTAATAGTTATAATATATATTCCAATTTAGATCATAGATTAGGTCGAGAGGTCAAGTGCCTCGTCTCAAAAGTTATTCTAAAAGAATTTCTGTAATTTATTGATTGGACTTTATTAAAAACACTTACGTAGAACAAGCGATTATAAAATATATATTATATTTTAATATCAGAAAAAATATTGCAAATATGAACTATTGTAAAAATTTATATTATGAATTTTATATAACGGAAAGTCCCCACAAACTAATATTTGTAGGTTTATTTTTTTATTACCAACGATGCTGCAAACGTAGTATATAAGAAAATGTACGCAAAGTACCTAGCTTTTTAAATAAATAATGGCGTAACCACTAGCGGGTAGCTTGCAACGAATGATCCCTACTGTATAATAAATTTCTAAAACATTTTGATAGAAAAAGTAAGATCTTAACCATTTACCAATTAGATAAGTGGCTTCCAAGGTCTATCAATTAATTTTCTAAATTCTTTAATCTGCTTTATTAGACATTATTAGTGGGCCATATAGAGTTTAGACAAAAACGATCCAATTTAATCAAATTTAAGTGAGGGCTGAACAAAGTGTTCCCCAGGGTACATCACTACATATACTATCTATCGAACACTTTTCTTTTAGAATTCGTAAATCAAGAACGTTCACCTACGAAACCACACGTCTTGAGGAAAAATAATATATTTTATACAATGAAGCAAATACTCACATTCGGACTTCCTTTAGTTTTTGTGATGATTATATTATATTCTAAAAATTTTACTGCAAAAGCATCAATTCTACCCGTTGTTGCACGCCGTGACAATTTAATTCCAAATAAATGGCGCATAAAAAGGCAGTTATCGAACAATAATCTAATTTTAGATGATAATGATATTCGATTTATAAATGCAAATGAATCGAACAACGCTTCCCATTCCGATGTCTCTTTAGACAAGAAGCGTGACTTAATTAAAAGGTTTAAGAAGTTGTGGCCGGTCGCGAGTTGGCGCAGTTTGGGATTCTTCACGGATGACTACCTGTTCTTGATTAACGAGCACTGGCTGCAGTTCCCTCCGCCCAGCGAAGTTGTTTATAAGTGTTTAGGCTCCATCTATATTATATTTGCAACGGCTGGAGGTTGGGGTAATATTATTGTACTCTTCATGTACTTTAGGTAAGTATTATTTATGAATAAATATTAATAAGTATTTTTTATGACTAAATTGCAATTTAATTAAAGTTATATTCACTCAAAGATCATAAGTAAAATTAGAACAAATAATCATTATAATTTAAGAAAAGAGGTAGCACAAGAACACTTCGCGTAAATCTTTAAAACTTGTAGAGATAAATGCAGACTGATTGCGCGTTTTTATTAACAAACTACTTTTATAGGTATATAATGCATTGAATCTAATGTAGAGTTATACTAAATTGGCCAACAAAAATAACTATCAGAGAAAATCTGATAAACAGTTACTACCTCATGTTCATGAAAATTTATGGGCCGAACCAATAACCGGAAAAACAACTCTTCGGTCTCTATATGTCAAATGTTTTGGTTTCCTTATAATAATACTATAAAAAATAATACTACAGACACTTTCGTTTCATTATTATATCGATCTTGTCGGCTAGTTTTATATTTATAATTATCGTATTTAAACAATATATTACTATATACTTAAATAATAGTAAATATACATATGCGAGTATAACTGTTCTTCATTGCAATTATCCATACCTATATTATAAATTCGAAAGTAACTCTGTCTGTCTCTCTGTCTGTTTGTCTATTACGCAATCAAAGCATATTCATTTGACATGCAATTTATTCTGCCATGTTAATAACAACCGTTGCGCTAGCGACCGTTGCTGAGCAACGATATGCAAAGTTTGTTGTTAGAAAACGTCACCCAAAATGAGCTTGCTTAACGCATTTCACTATTGGAAACTGAAAATAATTTCATAAATATATTTAATAAATATTCGTATAGTTCAAGCGAGCGTAGCCGCGTTCGGGTCCGCTAGTTTAAATATAAAATAAATAAATATACGTTTATATATAATTATAAAGTTTTCCTTCCACATGTAAATATCGATAGGGAATTACAAAGGTTAGAAAACATTTCCTTCGATGTTTACGACGAAAGGAAGCTAAAAGTAGTCATTTATATCAATATAGTTTACTACGTGCAATTCCTATTATTTTAGATGTAAATCT
The DNA here is from genome assembly GCA_013403645.1 of Heliconius nattereri. Lineage (NCBI taxonomy): Eukaryota > Metazoa > Arthropoda > Insecta > Lepidoptera > Nymphalidae > Heliconius > Heliconius nattereri. The sequence continues at coordinate 7,215,146 of JAAIXI010000234.1, read as the reverse complement.
TGGAATTAACGCAGAGTTTCTTGGCAACCTAATAATAGTTTACTTTGCATATTGCACCAGTGAATTGATAGTGTAGAAAAATATTTTTTTATACAATTGAATTTTTTTTTTATCTTGCATTTTTAAAGTTCACCACATAATTATATATACTTGTAATTACTAATAATAAGTTCGTGCTTGACCAGCATTTCTTAGTTTGAACGTATCCTATTCTTGCTTTATACTTAATTTCCATCTATTCAGATATATTGCGTGATGGATATTTAAATCTAAATTGGTTTATGAACATAACGAAAACACATGATTACACAGAAAAATACAATAATTTAGGAAAACATAACAATGTGTATTTTTATAACACTCGATAACGGAAGTGTTTTTGCTCTTTGTGTTCTATATTAATAATGAAACAGCATACAGCATGTAAAAAGAAAGTCTTTAAACACAACTTGATTTGCATCCTTAGCACGATTGTAATACCTGGACACCCGCTGGAAAGAATTATTCGAAGTTAAGTTACGTCATGTACTTTTATTGAATAGCACCCACTTTTATTACATTTCCAGAACTTTCTTTTGTTTACAGAACTACTAGTAAGTAAATAGTGCTCAGGAGATTGTCTTGTAACTTGGCAACCTAGGTAATCCTTGATGGCCAGCGTGTGAGTTCAATTATATCATATATTAACAGTCTTGCACGCCTCTGTTTGTATTACGTGTTGAAATTCGATTTCTCGTAACATTAATATCAAAATTATACACTCGAATGTTTGTTAGTATAACGCGTTATACGAATTTAGACGTTATTCTAAATTAAGGGATGTAGCTTACCAACTGATATCAATGGTTACATACGGGTTCAGCTGGCAGTTTAATTATAACGATCAGCTTCACGCTGTATCCCACATCAGGGTAGGCAGAGAGAACGTAGTGTGAAGACACTCCGTTGTGTGGCGGCACTCATTTACTTATTGTGAAGACCAATATACCACAAAAAATAAAATTAAACAGTGATCATAATATATTATTTCGAAAAGCACGTGCTCGAATTATTTACTTACAAAAATTATTATGAATCTTCATGTAAAAAAAATAACCTTCACAGTTCCCAAAATAATAATTTTTACTATTACAGCAAATTTCTTCGACACTTCTTTCCGCAACCTATTTTTATGATGAGCGGGTCGTAATCTTACACGCAAGATCTTTCTTTAGCTGTTAGATAATTATATATTTTAAAATACTATTTGTGTCTCCACATAATATTTGTTTGTTTTGGTGAAGCATGACTGCCTGACGATCGTAACCATAAATTACACAATTCCGTGGTAAATGTAAAACGGTATCTATGTAATTAATTGTCAGGGCTAATCAGAAACATATTCCGTTTCACGCTATATCACGCATATTGCAGGGTAGGCAGAGGGAACCTAGTGTTAAGACACTCTATTTCCCACTTTCCACCGAAATTTCGAGGTCTTGCGTTTGTGCGGCGGAACTCAACGCCGCGGTTTTCAAGAAACATATTATTACGAATATGGCTTCAACACGCCTCTTTCTACCTTAAAAGCGACTGCGTATGAGTATTGTTAAAAGAATATAATTAAGTTACATTATAATTTATTTACTAAAGTAGCGTTTTGACACGCCGGTAATCCATATTGCACATAAACAACAGCGAGTGCGTCCAGACGGTTTGGGATCTCGGGCGCGCTTACAGTATCTGGGAAAACATTTCGCCTCGGGACGCCATCCGTGCGGCCGCCCTGTAAAATTTTCCTGCGATTTTATTATACGTTCACCCAAAATTTAAATTAAAAACAACTATTATTATTAACATTTTTTTTTCAAATAAAAACAAACATGTACCAAGCCATAAAAATTATTATCGTTATATTTCTAATCGAATTAGTGGGTATAAAAGTTAATACGCTTCCGGAACCAACAAATGATATCAGTGCTACATTTAACAAAAGTAATATAAAAGAAAGTGTTGTGAACTATTTCATATCATATGAGTCTTTTAAGTGTCACAGTGAAATTGTGTGGCGTTGTTTCAATTTGAAAATGTGGAAGAAACGCAAAAGAGTCGCTCTTAGTAGCATAACGGAGAGCATATTAAAATTAAGAGAGAAGAGAACACCAGCTGATTTCAGTACTGAATACGTCGTGGCGGCGAACACTGTCACTGATACTGTAACTTCAAAAAGTATATTAGTAGAAAGCTTCAAGCGACAATGGCCTTTGCACATATGGCGTCAATATGGACTATTTACTGATGATTTCATACAACATATCAATCCTCACTGGTTAGGATTCCCACCACCAGACCCACCAGTGCAATATACGCTTGGGGGGCTCTACATCGTGATGGCTGTAGTAGGCTGTACAGGAAATACAATTGTTATTCTGATGTATTTCCGGTGAGTACCAAGGTATCGTATTGGAATAGCTAGATTAAGTGACAATTGGCATAAACATTAAAAAATCATTTTTATAATTGTTTCTAAATTTTTTTTTACATTCTTTAGGGTAAAAAACAGTGGTAGAGATTTTAATGAACATTATATAATTTTTCCCACATTTTCAATAGAATTTTAATTAATAAGGGAAATGGGAATGGGCAATGTTTACCTTGTTAAAACGTTGGCTGCGACTAGAGATCTAAATCGGCCTCATGTCGGTACCCGCACCGGTATACACTATAATGTATGAAATATGAGGCATAAAATTTAATAAAATCTAAACCACAAGTATTTATTTAAAAAACATAGACGCCTATTTAGATACTTCAAGTTTTTATATTCTTGTTTTTTCTTTATTCCTGTATTAGTAGTTAGTAAATAAATTGAAGTCGTTCTAAAACCAAGAATTTAGAATATAAATTGAATATAAACAAGTTTTCTTCTTCATCTTTTATTTAATATTTCCTAGGGACGTTCTCTTTTTTCTATAACATTACGTTTTCTATCGCTACTTATACTCAAGAGACATCATTTGTTCCACAATAAGATATATCGTCTTTTATTAAGCGGAGAAATATTCTTCTTCTTATTTTATTTATAAAAGAAAGCGTAAAAATGCCTTTATATGTATGTATAATAACTCGATCGACGGGTCTACGATAGTCTATAGCTAAGAGAACTTGAATACCCGTTTCACTCCCATTGCATTAAGATTTGAATAGCGGAATTCAACGCTGGCCTTTGTCTCATAACAGGAGGTAAATGAAAATATAAAATGTTTCATTTATTCGAATAGGAATTGAACCTACAGTTTCTATGGCGCCACTTTCATTCTAAGTAAGTTTGGTTTCTGATGAAATTACATAAAATACATTTATATTCTATATTTCATATGTTAAAATTATAATCGCGATCTGTAGGCGTTAATTATTTCAACTATAGAAAAATCACTATAAATTGTCATAATAAATTAAGTTTACTAGCTAAGAATAAATTCTCACTCAACCTACTAGTCCCTAAAGGAAATCTGTGAAATGATTTTCTATTAACTTACTAAAATATGCATCTGTAGCAGTAATAATGTCATTCAATTGTCTAACTTTCTAAACCACGTTAACGAACCCTAGTCCTTACCGCAAGGGATGACAGACGAGCCATTGTACATATATATAAAATATATATAACCCTAGTAGAATATAACATATAATTATAGTTTAAACCTTTAAAGCTTAGGTTTTTTTATATTATTTATTTTTGAAAGACTGCAATTAATTTTAATATTTTTTTACGCTCTAGTGTCAAGGCGTTGAGTTCTCCGACTCTACATGCAAGAATCATCATGACACTTCAGAATTCACATTTAACACTCTTTCTCAGGGTTCCCTCTGCCCACCCTCCTAACTACAAAGTACAGCATAAAGCTACAAAATAATATATACAACGTACAAAACTTACCCAATAACTATATAAAAAAAATATTAATTGATGTACTTTTTAAACTTGCAATTCTGTAAATACGTACAAAATTTTTAAGGAAAGTCCTATATGATATATTCACATGAACATGAATATAATGTTAGAACATCCAACATTTACTTCTGTCATAAAAGTGTATTCATATAAATATATTGTGCTATTGGAAACAAAAGATCGTCCTTCTGAGAAGCTAAGCAAATAGCGAAATTTTTAATGGTTCTCATTTTTATTATCTTCTTCGATTACTTGATAAATAATTCAATAAAAGTTTAAGATGTGAGAAATTAAAGATACTTTTTTTTTAAATATTATTAAAGTATGAAAATATATTGCACGAGGCGTTATAGAATCTCACCTGAATAAATGCTTTTATTCAACGAATCTAATCAAATTTTCTAGATTTTACTAGACTAAAGACTGAAAATACAAAATAAAACATGCTAACATCATTCCACCACCGCACCATTGGTCTCGTCTTACTGTATATGGATTTCAATTTGTAGAATTAAACTTTATGCTTCATATTTTGTGTAATTATCAGACTTGTTGATCAAATGTTTATTAATGGCACTGTCGCGAAGCAGGCGGGACGTGTCCCATGATACGTAGTGTGGCAGTGCCATTTAATTATATATTACATTTTTTTTATTAATACCATACCACTACAGATACTGAATCCACTTAAATAAAAACTTATATAATATATGTATATTACTTATTCAAAATTATATAGGATCTAATTAATAAATTAATTAAATTACATTTTATCAAAATATTTTAATAAAAGAAGTTCATTTCATTCAGTGTCCAATATTGAGTGAATGACAAACATTTTTTTTTCATTCATCGTAAAGTGAAGTAAATATAACGTATGTATTTATTTAATAAACAATCATTGTACAGTTTGTCTTAAAGATATATTAAAACTAAATTTAATTCTTATATATATTTTTTATAAGAATCAAATGCCTGCCAATTTTGGTACTTACGGTCTTTTTATTATTGAAACTCGAAGCATTTGAAGGTCACAAAAAGAAAATTTATTTTGAAGTTTTGTATTTAAAAGCTTTTATTTAACTTGCAATGTATGTATGTGGGTTCGGGTGAAATCTTTGAGCTCAATTTTGAAGCAGATATGTTCAACTGATTGAGCTGAAATTTTGTATACACGTTTGGTTTGGATGACAATACACGATAAAGTTTGTGACTTCATTCTAAATACAATATGGCCGACCATCCAAGATGGCGGAATAGTTATATTTCATAAACTTCTAGAATATGAATCTATTAAAAGGGCTCGTTGAAAGTATCTCGAAAAATGTGACGTTTTTCTAAATCCAATACAGCGAAACATCTAAGATGGCGGAATAATGATTATTTATGCACATCTGCAATACGGGTATCAAATGAAAGGGCTTGCCGAGAATAATTAGAAAAATAATGAGACATCTAGTGCGAGAAACCTAGCCAGTGGTAACTAAAAAGTAAAAAATAAATTATAAGCAAAAAAACATTTTTAGAAATAGCTTTTATTTAAACGCTTTAAAAAGGAGAAAATAAAATTTGTCTTTTAAATTTTAACTATCAACTCATAACCTCATTGTACACCATTTATATGATCATAAAAGCTTATCGCTTATATAAGCTTAAAAAATATTTTATTAAATTGAAACTTTGAAAATTTAAACTTAGAGATTTTACATAATTAAATTAGTACTAGTTTAGTTACACAAGTAAATCGCGCGACAAGCTTAGTTAACTAAACTTAGTTAACTAAAAACTACTAATAAAATATTAAATTAAATAACAACCACCACATACGAAAAATTATAGTGGACTTACAATCAGTAACGTCCAAATTACACAAACATGATGATTGGATCTTCGATTGGAAAGCAATGACAAAAAGCTTTTCCAAACACTTATACTTAAAAATTCTATTTTTCTTTCCCTTGTTTGGAACCCAACATGCTTCGTCTTCGTTTGTATTAAAGGGACAATTGAACAAAGTACATTTCAACTTCCCTTTTGCTTATTCTTCAAAAATTAAAACAAGCCAAAAATAAATATTTCATTACGAAAACCACTTAAATTATATCCAAATTATATGAGATTCCAATTATTTAAGTTTTTTTTGTAAATATATTTATTTGTGCGTAAACACGCCAGTCGCTATATTGTTATTCTGCCATGGAACCCTTCGATATACGTGACTTTTCAGTGTGTCAGGCTGCAAGAGTTATTGGCTGCCATATGTTTTGTAGAGTCTATACAATAACGATCAAATAATCTAAACTCTTTTTCATTTTATATTATTGTAGTAAAGTCACAATATGTCCATCTATAAATCTTTATACTTTAAATAATAAAATAATACACTCTTTTTTTCATATATAACTTTTAAAATAAAGACAGACTTTAATAAACACCTTTACGGTCTAATTGTGATAAACTGTAGAATAAAATCTCATCGCTTTTAAGCTTTTGGTCAAAGGCCGGCAACGCACCTGTAGCTCCTCTGATGTAGCACGGGGTCGTGGACGGCGGTGATCACCATCAGATGACCCGAACGCTCGTTTGCCTTGTCCTTTTCCATATTATATATATATATATATGCTATATATATATATAACTTCAAGTTTATCTAATAACAGACAAAAAGGAAAAAAAATACATCCATAACAGAGCATGTAAACTTATTATAAATTATTTTAAAATATTGTGAAATATAATCATGTATTTGACAATAAAGTCGTCAACCTGGGTAGCTGATAGGTAATCAGCTTTTGAGCAAACCAATGTTTGACTCACTAGTTTTTATTATCCAATAGACCAATGTAGTTCTTTCATCTTTCAAAAGAAAAACTAAATTTTTCAACAGTTGCTATTTTATTACTTTTCCATATGACTACTTTATAATACTTTAAAAAAAAATAAAATGAGATTCCTCAACATTTGTGTGTTCGAGTCATTTGTATTTGTATTACATTTATATTAACATGGAATGACTTATGAGTATTTAGGGGGCCGTTAGATGAAAGGTAAACAAACCATAATGACTTTATAAGCAACTTGAAAAGAGGTTAGGATACAGCGCTTGATTTTTATTAGATATAGGTTTAAATTTTTATAAAAATAATTTTAAATAAGAACTATTAAAATGAAGTCGCCACTTAATAAAAAAAATTTAGGACACTTAAGATTTGTTTTCTAAATAGAATTACAATATTCAGTCACATCGGCGCCGCGCTGTTTAAAATATATTATTGAAGAAAAAAAACCATTATCAATGTTGTAAAAACATTCTATAGTATCTGTATAACATATGACAAGCGCTTGTCTATAATAGTATTGAAGTTTAATAATAAATAAATGTAACTGGAATGACTGAAAATTGAAACAAAAAATAAATAGTTTCAACGATAAATTTTCCAATATTTTCCAGAACCAATTTGTGAAACGTCCGTTATTAAATATTAAAAAAAAATTGTAACAATTATAATATTGTCGTTATCTTATTATAAAAATATACAAATTGTGGGTATATATTTTAGGGACTAGCTAAGGGGCGCGAGCAAAGCCGCAATTATCTTATATTAAAATAAATCCAACTGGGTACTAGGTAAAATATCAATTACGATTATGCACAACTGTAATTCACTTGTTGTACTTCAGTCAGTACCTGTAAATTTTAAGTAATATGGCACATTTCCTCAAAAATAAAAACGCTTATTGAATAAGATCCTAATGAAGTATGGACTTTAATATAAAAATAATCAACTAGGCTATTCTTTTTTCATTAGCGAAGCCTGTTAAATCTCATTATTTACTACACAATAATTGAGTACAACAAAATCGGGCATCTTTTATATACGGAAGCAGTTTTTTTTAGGTCGGAATGACATACGAATAAATACAACTGAATAGGTTTTTAAATTTTATTTTAAAAAATACATATTTTTAATTATAATATATTTATTTATGAGAAACTTCTTAGAACAAATATATTATAATATAAAATTTTATATAAAGCGAGCGAGTTGCAGCTATAATTACAAAATTCTACGTAACGTAGTAATTCTTGTACTTAATAAGCTTATCAAAGTTTCTCGTAGAACACCTTCAATTCTCTGAACATCCGATGTAGTCTCTTTGCCGCTGTCCACTTGCACCAGCTGTTTCAAAATATTTGCAATAGCATTCTGTAGCGACGATAATAACTGGTTAAGCGAACCCGGGCTTGACATAGCTTGTACTAAGTTTACAGTGCCGACTGGAAACATACATTATTTAATAATAAAAGGAAAATTATCATTTTTAATTAAATGAACAGTGAAGTAAAGTAAAGTAATACGCAGAAAAGAAAAAGGAATCAGGAACGTTTACACTTTAAATTGGAAGATCCATAAATATATCGAATGTATTCACATTAGATATATTTATGGGCGGATTTTAAGCTTGCGATTCATTAATAAAATTAGTACTACGTTACTATTTTATTATGAGTCTTATTTATAAGTATAGATATGATATATTAAATACTGACCATTATTCAAAACTTGTCCGGTCGCTGCCAAGGGTAAAGCTCTTTGAGATGGCTGATTGGAGAATTCTGTAGAATAAGGTTCTGAAGTCCGAGCACACCCACAAAAGGATGCCACAAATAAAAAATAAAAATATAATAGCATTGTTAAGAAAAACACAAGATGATCTTACTATACAAGTCTACTCTTTGTTTACGTATAAATTTTGCTGTTCCTTTTACATTATATATTTATATTCCATCAAGAATTAAAATAAATTGTATTGTATTTTACACACTGATAACAAGTAATTAGTTTCATGATAATTAATAAAAAAAAGTCTTTTTATATGTAAATACAAAAGAATATATACTTTAAGAAATTTTAATGACTTATTATTATTATGCAGTTAATTAGTTTTGTTTTCAACAATGCATCTAGCACGGTTAATCAAAAGCTATACTCACTGTCGGTAAGTAAAAATGTAAAAGTAAAATAAGAAGTTTTCTCTACAAGTTATTTCTCTGTTGTACCTAAATAAATACATATTTTTAAAAAATTTATATTGATTATGCATGGCGCATTAATATAGAAATAGCGGCGCATAGAGAAATACTTCTCTAATTTGCAATATTCTTAAATCGTACTAATTATTCCATTAAGGCAACACAAAAGAATTTATGAATATTAATATAATTCGCAACGTGACACTCTTCTTATGGAGATGTTTTAAAGGTAACAAGTACCTATAGGCAAAAGAAGTTGTTTAGGCACGGCACTATTAAAGGAATGTCAAATAAGAGATCAATAGAGTATATAAATTTAATATAAAATATCGCTTTAAGTGCCCTTTAAAAATATTTATACTGTATAAGCACTAGAACTCCATGCAGTTTATTAAATATATAAGCAATCATGCAGTTCACGTTCAATGCCGCAAACGGATTGCCAGTTGTATGATGTATCTAAATGTAATTCATTGGTTTAAATTTTATTACTAAATATTAACTGAGCCGTGTATACCTAATACTAGCAATTTACAGATGGTTCAAAGATAAACTGTTATGTATCTTTGCAAATGGGGTAAAATTATTACTTCGGAGTTTTACTTATTCCTGCAATATTCAAAGTTAACCAAATGAACCTTGTGCTCATTACTTTAACAATAAAATGTACCTTTCTGGATCGCGCTACGACACGTGAATTTTAATTAGATACAAACACTGATGTACATATATGTGGGGAAATAGATATTTGAAACATATTTCAATTATTTTGAACATTTTTCAAAATAATTAATAAATATCATTCTCTCTTACTAAAAAATAATTCTTAGCAATTATAGAAATGATATCAACAATAAGTGTGTGTGTATGCTAAAATAAACAAGCGTATAAAAATTTCGATGCGACTTGATGAAAATGTTTAGTAGTCAAATTTCTAAGCGGTTGGACAGTTTTCCNAAGTATTTTAAAGGATAAAGATTAATACCATTATGGAAAAATATCCCTCACATTAAAAAATATATTGAAATTATTATTTTTTAGACAGAAATATGATCACTACACGTTATCCTTAAAAGATACGAATATGCTGTCGCGGACTTTTTTGTAGATCTTATTAAGAGAAATAATACTCCAGTACATTATTTTCATGTAGTACTTACCATTAAAGCAGCGCATGCGCGAAAGTGTATCAACGGGTAGGACTTTATACACATTTATCTTATTTATGTTAACTTACATAAGAATGTACAAATAATAAACTATATATAAACCTTCCCTGAGAAATACTTGACATAATGGTGAAAACCGCATTAAAATCCGTTGGGTAGTTAAGAAGAAGAAGAGTTAGAAAGTTCAGACAGACACGAAAAGCGACTTTGTTTTATAAGATATAGGATTAGAGATTCTCTCACTTTGAAATAACTGAGTAGGCAGTAGGCACCTCTTTTATATTGGTTTACAATTTATATTTATAATTAAGGACTGTTTCATTTCTAAATACAGGAAAGTGCAAATTAGATCACTATATGTACGTACTACGTAATCTCGAATCTGTATATTAATTGTAATATATTATAATTTTTTGTTACAGATGCCGAACGCTCCGCACTCCAGGAAATATTTTGGTGGCTAATCTCGCTCTGAGTGACTTTTTAATGTTGGCAAAAACGCCAATTTTTATCTTTAACTCATTCAACCTTGGCCCAGCGTTGGGTAAGTCTGGTAAGTAGCTATATATTTATGTTTATTTATGTTGAACAGATTGTTTTAACACTATGTTCCCTCTACCTACCCTGCTGATTGATTAAAATTAAAAATACATTTAAGAAAATTTATACGTAGCGGGCTTTTAATGTTATATAAAAAATATTTCCCCATCCTAAGTGGTGACTGACACAAAAAACTTAAAAATAATATTTGGTGGCAGATTAAGTATGTAATTTTTTAATTTCCTTGATTCCAGCTTGTGTACTCTACGGCTTCGCCGGGGGATTAAGCGGTACTACTTCAATAGCTACTCTTACTGCCATTGCTCTAGACCGCTACTGGGCAGTGGTACATCCGCTAGAACCACTCCGGGCGCTAACCGCTATACGAGCTCGCTTGCTGGCCGTGGGCGCGTGGCTGTACGCCGGTGTTTTTGCTGCTATACCGGCGTTAGATATCGGATATGGACAGTATGTTCCCGAAGGCTTCTTAACGAGTTGCAGTTTCGATTACCTCACCGACGAAGTTCCTCCTCGTTATTTTATTTTTATATTTTTCTGCGCCGGATGGCTTGTACCATTATGTGTCATATCATTTTGCTATACAAGAATCTTGCATATTGTAGCCGGCAAACGCAATATTGCAACCAACAACCAAGGGCAACAACTTTCCTCAAGACATGTAAAAGAACAAGCTAAACGTAAAGCGGAAGTCAAATTGGCTGTTCTTGTTATTATCGTTATTGCCTTATTCTTTGTATCCTGGACCCCCTATGCCGTCGTGTCTCTACTCGGTATATTCGGAAAAAAAGATGCCATAACGCCAGTAACTTCTATGATTCCAGCATTATTTTGTAAAACAGCTGCCTGCATTAATCCTTTTATTTATATTATTACACATCCAAAATTTAGAAAAGAATTTCAAAAACTTTTATTTAAAGACAAATCACGCAGAATGACGGGAACATTTAAAACTGCCGTTTATACTGAAGCAAGCAAATTGCACAGGCAAAGCAAGGACTTCAGTGAAACAGATGTCGAGGTCATTGAAATGAAAGACATTCCATATAATTTATCAAAATCTAAAGGTCATAATAATGTGGATACAATATCTTCAAAAGTATCACAACGAGAAGGTTCACTAAGATCACAACGGAGTGCGAGCATGAAAAGTTTTGAAGAAAATGTGGTAACTCCGCCGTCGTGGTATACCAAGCCGGAGTTTTCAAAGAAGAAAAGCTTTCACCGCCGTTTGACTAAAAGCACGTTTTAGAAATTGATGTGTATTAAATAATAAAAACTGATTTTATATTTACAACATGTCACAAGTAGTAAACGTACACGCATGTTTAACGATGTACCTGTTAAAGACCACGTTCTACGATACAATTACACAATGTAGATTATATATCTATATTTTTTAATTCATTATTTGTTATATTATTATCTGTCCTCAAAATACTATATTCCTACATGTATTTTGCTATAACAGATTATTATATTATTAAAAGAATCTAACAATATTGGTTTTACTTCTCAATTCTTAATAAACAAAATATAATAACTTAATATATAAATATGTAGACCTGAAGTGTGTCTCAGTCAAAACAGAAAAAAAAGAAAACAACATTCATAATATATTTTTGACAACATAAACATCTGTCCAGATATAAAGTATCTGATCTTTAGATAAGGCCAGTCGTGGGCGGGGACATAAAACGTAACTGTAAACGTGACAGGTAGTGAGTTCGATTCCCACTCGAGGAAATGAAATATTTAATAGGTATTTCCATGTTTTTCAATTTGTTTTATCAGCTTTACTTTGTATCTCGCACACAGCAGGGTAGGCAGTGGAAATTTAGTATTCCGTGTATACATTCCGTGCCCCACTTTCTGCCGAATTCTGGAGGCATTGCGTGTTGAGTGGCAGAACTCAACGCCGCACTTTGCCTAGCCACCAGAGCAAAGTAATGGAAATATAAACATAAATAAATGTTTCACTTCCTTGAGTGGGGCTCGAACTCATAACCGTCGTGTTACAGTCACACCCTTGTGCCGGTATGCCACGACGGCTTCTACATACTTCTTCGGTCTCGTCCACTGTCATCAACCTAGTAGTCGCGATTGTATAGAGCATCAATTTGAATATGACTTTAACTGGGAATTAAATTAACAATTGCGGTTTAATTCCCGGCGGCGGCTTCAACCTTCAATAAAAAGACATTGTTTTACGATACATTTTAGACATAACATAAAGTTATTAAACAAATCTGAAATACATCTATGTATTGAGAACATGCGTTTTGATATATTAATAAAAAAATATCATCGTACGATATTAGCTTTTCAGAAACCAGATACTTTTTTTGTTGGCTTTTCTTTTATCTGTATAACAGACCATATTAAATACATTTTACACAAAAAACACTTATATGTTTAATATTTTGCATCTGTAATGTTTAAGTCAAGCGTTAGCAACGCCATCTACTCCAAGCTTCATATTTTCTTTTCGTTTGATATATTCGTTTGCAAAGGGCAACACCAATTTGAATAGTATTGAATTTGTCAGTGTCACTGTCAGTATAATGTCAGGGATAGTTTATAACCTAGCACCGCTTTTTACGAAGTTAATTTTAAGGGGAAAATATTTATGTGTAAATAAAATTCAATTAAGGGCATATAATGTTCTTTTCTTCGGTTCCGATTCTATTGCTCTTAGAAGTTTACAAAAAGTTAATGAATTTAGGTAACTACTATAATTTTTTAATAACTAAAAATAAAATTCATATGATTATTTTGTGATTTTCATATCTCTCTTGTTTTAGTAGGAAAAATGAGAAACTCGTGAAACGCCTAGATTTGGTCACTGCTAACAAAAGTAAACACAGAACTACTATAGAGGAATATGCTTATAATGAAAATATAAAGTTATTACAATGGCCAGAGTTAAATATAAAAAAAAATCAATATGATATAGGATTAATTGTAGCATTTGGACATTTGATTAAAGAAGATGTCCTAGTAAAGTTTCCATTGTAAGTATAAGTATATCAATACAATATAGTCATTAAAAAAATGTTAAATCGGAAATAATAAAATTATGGCTTCCAGAGGAATAGTTAACGTCCATCCTAGTTTATTACCAAGATGGCGAGGTGCAGCTCCTATTATTTACACACTTCTCCATGGAGATGAAATTTCTGGGGTCTCATTAATGAGAATTAAGCCAGATATTTTTGATGTAGGTATGTTGTTATTTTTAACATGTTATTGAACTGCTTCTATATATGGAAATAATTATAATGTTAGTCTTATATCCTTTAAACCCTTTTATTTTCACTACCCTCTGGTAAACAAAGTGTGGCAGTAGTTACTGCCTCATATTGGATTGGGATCAAACCTTGTTTCTGTGTGCCTTCCCAATAAAAATTTTTAATTTTTAGGTGAAATAATAAGCCAAAAGAAGATTCCAATTTCTAAACATATAAAATTACCAGATCTAACAGAACAATTATCAGATATTGGTGCTGATATGCTTGTGGATTGCTTAAGAACTTTACCAACTAGTCTGAAAAATGCAAATCCTCAAACAGATGATGGTGTTACTTATGGTAAAGTAATGTATTTTTTTAGCTTTATGCTTTTCTAACTTTTGTAGGTAGACCATGGTAACTTAAGTGTTAAGATATTACATATTCCATTTTCTGCCACATTTTTGTGTTAACTCAATGGTGCACATTATCTTATTACCAGAGTGTGAATTAAAAGCACATCCATTGCATAGCAGTTTAAAGTTTATAATACAACAAAATAAAACATTTGTATGTATATAAAAATAGACTTGTGGCACAGTAGAACAGCATCGGATGGCAACTAAGGTGGTTATGTGGAAGAACTGGGTGGGGACCCACAGAAATGAATTTCTTCCACTTTCCTCCTCTGGTAAGCAAAGTGTGGGATGATCTTTGCTTGTCACAGTAACCCAGTACACAGTAATCCAGATATGAGCAGAAAGCAATATAAATGTATTTACATATAAAATTTCATCCATTCACCTTACTGAACTAAATCTGTTGCAAACAAATTCTATTGCTTAGTGTGTGAAATTTCTTTTGCTGTAAAAATTCTTAGTAGATGCAAAAGTCCCTTTGTACAACTAGTAAAGGGATTGCTTCGCAAGATGTCCTCGCCAAATATAAACTATATTTTATTTGAGGTGTTCCTGATTAGCACATTTACTCAAACAACATCTTTGGCTATATAATATAAATATAAATATTGTTATATAGGTAAATGTATATTGCATAATAATGAATAAATAATGCATATAAATTTAATTTCAGCTAAAAAAATTAACAAGAGTATTAGTGAAGTAAGATGGAATGAAATGAGTTCAAGAGAAGTATACAATCTCTACCGTGCCATATATGGATTATATCCATTGACCACAAAATTCAAAGATAAACAAATGAAACTCTTTAATGCATTTTTAATTGAAAATAACAAAGAATGCAGTAATAAATTAAGTGGATCACTCGAATATTGTCATAAAGCTAAAGCTATTAAAATTTTATGCAAAGATAAAAAATATATATATTTCAAGACACTTAGAATAATAGGTAAAAGGGAAATATCAGCTTTCGACTTTTACAATGGTTATATAAAAAATATGCTATCTGACGACAACAAAGATAATATGTTAGTATGCTATAATTAAAACATAAGAAACTTTAAAATCTTTTATTTCAACAAACCAATTTTATTCTTAAAAAGATAATTTTACAGTATGGGCAAGTTTACTACGTAAAACCTTAGCTGAAACAGTTACAACTAAAAATATTGCAGAATTGGAATTATATGAGTGGAATAATGAGCCTTTAAATATATCTACAAAATAACAGCTTGTTACTAATGTTCTATTGGTCTTTCATAAAACTATTTTTATTACTTTTAAGAATATTTTTATCAAAAAAATAGTAATAATTGTAAACATTTACTAAATTTTAACTATAAGAGAACTCTTTATTTATTTTACGCTTTATTTTAAAATAGGGATTGTATTTATGATACACTATATTAAAATTTACTGTCATTAATATATGTTTTAAAATATACTTAAATTCATTTATATGCACTAAATACGTAAAAATATATCAACATATTTGTAATAAACAAGATATAACAGTCCCAAAATATTTAAATATACTTAACATAAATAAAATTATATTATTACATAATTATAATAATGTTAAATGTTGTTAATTTATTATCTTATATTATTATGTTCCCATAAAAATATTGTGATTAAATATATATTGTATAGATAAATATAATAAACACTTTCCATAAGTTATTATAGAATATATATTATTATTAATTATATATAAATGTTATATGTAGATATGTCAGAAGCATCTTAACTCTTAGCCGAGCTTAACCCTGAAAGAAAAGTTAAATAAAATTAATAATGCAAATAAAACATAATCATGAAGGAACATAATTTCTTTTGTAGTCATGTTCATGATCTTTTAAGTTGTAGGTGTATTGTCATTGAAAGTGAATTTTCGTAGGACTTTTATTATTATTATTTTAATCATATAGTGATTTATTAAAATAGAATAGCTGTACATTATGAGTTATTTTGTTATTTGAGTAAAAACATTCTATCATGCTAATAAAAAAATAATTTACTATTGTATAGTTCACTCACAGAATATTAATAAAATCTGGCATTCACAATGTTTTATTTGATTTTGTTTAAATACATGTACCTAAGTATAGCTTTGAAAGGAATTTAGTCAAATAACGAATTAGGTATTATATTTTACTCCTTATTAGGAGTATAGAGAGATTTTGTATTCAAAAGGCAACGGTTTACTTACTTGTTAAATTGACTATACTTTAACTACAATACAATAGAATATAAGTTAAATTGGATAATAACGTTAAATAATTTCGTGGAGTCCAACCGCAGGCTTAATTTAATTAAACGACGAAAACAGAAGCCTAAGGACTTACCTTGGTAGGTTTTAGCAAATACAGCAATGTGATTTTCTAACAATCCGTATCCTGGAATAGCAAGTATGGAAATGATTTGTTTAAATGAGGCTCCTGTTTTGAAGGAAAATAAAAATGTTTCTCAACAAACTTGTGGCATACTTGGGATATGAAATGTTATTATGCAATCATGAATTTTATAAAATGAGAGACGACTTTACTAACCTTATTGTAGAAAGTGATCAAGCTCGATTAATTAAGTATACCTACTTCGACTAATAACCACAAGATACCGTAATATCAGAACTTCGAATGCCAAAGGTACCGTACATTTATACATTTTCTTGTTAATTTTAAATTATATCCTTTGTTAGGTATTTAAGAAAACTGTACAATATGGTTGACGAGTAGGGCCACGCTTATTTTGGGGTTTCTCTTACTTTTAATTATTTCTTCCAGCGTTAACAATGTCCAAAAGTTTAAAAACTTCGGCGGCCACAATTCGTTGACCGCACTGTACCTACCAGTCTTTTTGTCATTTAACCGTTTAGCAAAATGCATTATGTTATTTTTAATGCTATGCTACAACAGCATTGGACTGGAAAGTCCAAAAATAGGAGGAATCCTATTTTATAAGTAAAATATGTTATAAATAATATTGCTTTAGAAAAAAAAGAACCATATTATATTTTCATACTTTTTATTTTTAGACTAGATATTTGTTAGGGGTAGACGATATTTTATTTAAGCCTACATTAGATGTAAAGTTAGTTACCTTTCACAAAAAAGTAAATGTATTGTAACAATATATAAAAATACGAAATTAGAAAACAAAAACAAATAATGCAAACAATGAATGCAATGAATTTACATGACATAATGAATTAGATGCTAATGACATGGGAGATGCTTTTCAAGATGCACTGACAAAATAAAGGTTCATTTTAAACAGCTGCACACATATGAAACTATTAAATGATTTAATGATGAATGAAAATTTGCATCTTAAATATTAAGTGTGCTCATCAGCCATAATTAAATTATATACGTAGACTATTATAGCATACATATAGTATTTATATGACTTTTAGCTTTTTGCCATTTTTCTTATTTATGACTATTAATCAATAGTAATCACTAAACTCTTAATTACTGATTTAATCTAATTTTTTCATTATCATAAATGATATTGTAAGTATAAATGTGCACATTGAATAACATCAAAATAAATGCAAGTATTTATACGATGATGGCAACATGGCGGCTTCGTCGACGTCACAGTGAGCATTTTGGGGCCATTTGTAAATTTGTATCCCTAGAATATTATTTAAAATTATTAGGGTACTTAACATACTTCATTACAAACTACAATAAATATGTAAAATTTATGGCTTAGAGACGACTATGATTTAAATATGAGATATTGCACTAACCTTAAAATGTAAACGAAACAAACCTAAAATATTATTTTTGTCTTTAAAGGGCGACTATTGCGTATTTAACTGTACTATTTTCACTATTTTTCCTATCAGCAAACTTACAGGAAACATTTGGTAAATGGACAAATTCTTACTAGTCTACAAATGTCATTATGAAATCATGTAGGTATGTAATTATGTATATACTTGTACATAATTTAACTTCCTAATTTAATAAATGACAAAGTTTAAGTAACTAAAAATGATCACAAAAACATAATTATTATTATTCTTTTTATTATAAAAAGAAAGTAAACATAAAAGTAATTTAAAAAACATGCAAATTATAACAAACATAACATGCAGAAATTAAAAACTTTTAAAACAATATATGTACTACAAAAAATATATAAATAAAAATGCATAAGCTTCACATATTAGCTTCGGGAGGAAATGTGTTAGTTAATATATGCTTATATTCTTGGGAGCAAATCTGTAAAACGTTTTTGATTAATAAGTAAAATGTCATTAAATGTATCGGGATTACTAATTATAAAAGAAAATAAATACATAAATTTTATATAAATATCTAGTTTGGCTTCATTTTTAAATTATATGGTAATCTTTTGTAATAAACAATCTAAAATCAAAATAACACGCTAAAGTTAAATCGACTGGGGAATTAAAGTGTCTTAACCCTAGGTTCCCAGGTTCCCATGTTATATGTGGGATACAGCGTGAACCTAAAAAATAAATAGAGTGACGGGTCACAACACCACGCTCACTCGAGTAGGAATCAAACCCGTCATTATAGCATTTATATTGAAAAGCTATATCATTAGGCCGTGATGACCTCTGCCGATTTATCTATTGTGTTCTTATATTTTGCATTGAATATATGGCATATAATATATGCAATATACAATCCCAATTTTTCTTTTAAACCATATCAATATATTCATTTTATATATCTTAATATTAAAAAATAGATTCCCATGTTGTATCAGATAAAAGTATCGATATTTCATCACAGAGTGTAAGGTATAGGTAATAAAAGCTTTTTTACGTTTCAACGTGTTTAATTCAACTTGACATGATTTCTAGTAATATTTTTTTACTGCATAATACTATGCTAAAGGGATTCGTGCAAAGTAGTTCAAGAAGCTAAAGTGCATAGATAATTTATACTACAGATCCATCTAAGATTATCCAAATGTCAGTAATTTGACAGGTGTCATTTAATTATTTGATTTATAATAATGAATCGAAACTATATAATATATATACTATCTAATATATATATATATATATAAAATGTCATTATCAACAATTGGATACACTAACAAACAACTTGTCTGAATAGACCACTCCATAAAATTCATGTTCCCTCACACCATAAATAAGATAAAGGTTGTTTTTTATGTGAAAAATATTGATAGAATATATGATGGAGAAGTGTTTAAGGCTAATAACAATCATATTAGTAATAACGTACAGATAACGCAATATAATAATATATCAATTTTAACAATACATTCTTCACTAAACTGTTGTTTTGTTAATTTAACGTTACGTAAAATATAACAATATACACAACTACGTACAGTATGCTAAGTACGATATGCGTCGTGGCACAAAATCAATAGCCAACACTTAATCTCATCTAATGCAAGTGTTATATATAACATTCTCATATAACTTGTTACGTGTAAATATGTAGGGCTGCCAAATGAATAAACTATTATTGTAATAAAAAAATATCTATTTCAAATCTATACTTCAATAATCCATTTAATTTTAAAAATAAATTTAAAAGAATACAAATAAAATTTAAAGATTTATCAATTAGATACAATATAGAATATAACATTTGACACAATGTTGCCTCAATCACATTAAAGGCAGTTCAAATGTATTTTATAAATTATTTATATTTTTATTAATTTCAAGAGATGGCAACACCACATAATAACAATCATCTAAGTACTAGCACCCTGTAATATATACATACATATTGTTATTTACATGTACATAGTCTACTCTAGGTTATTTAGGAACGCTACGGTATGCTAGAAGCTTAGCCGCAATTTCATAAACATCCCTTAAAATGATTTTTTCCAATATTTCAGACTTAGAATTATAATTACAAAATAAAATTAGATTGCTATTGAAAATTACAAAACAATCACCGTTCGATTAAATATATTTCTAGACTGAGTTTTTTTCATATATAGGTTTGTTTATATGTATAAATTAATATATTACTGTAAAATAACAGTTTTTACTCGCACTGTTGCTGTTATAACATATTGAATTTATATATGTTTTATAATTAATTTTATATATATGTACGGACTAACTAAAAAAAATGCCATAAATACGTATATTATATTGACCAAATAGTAATTACGTATTAATTACGTAAATATTTTTAAATAAAGCTATAAAAATGTATATAATTTGCGTCGCTATCTGTTTTAATTAAAATACGAATCTTATATAATTATGAAGCTAAAATTCAAGGGATGTTTATAAAAACGGTTGGTAAAGCAATTGGATAAATCTTACATGTGCTCAGGGTGACTGCGGATGCAATCGATGAAGTCGCTGGGCTTCAATTCCCCTCGGCAGATACGGAACACGGCGGTGAACAGAGGGAACCTGTAAAAATGTATAAATCAATTTTAAAAGATACATTGTCGTCTAAGCACCGATAAAAATATATATAAATACTTATATTCATTTCTCTGATTGGCGAATCAAACACAATACTATGTCCCACTACTCCATGACGGCCTCAAATAATAATTATATAAATTATATAGAAATAATATATTCTATATTTCAAAAATCATTAGATTAATTAATTTGGGCACACAATTTTGAGTTACAAAAGAATTATCTACAACAAATATATTTTATTTGTGCACTCTATAAAAAGAGCAACAACGATCAGAAACGTAGGATGAATAAGCAAAATAGATATGTTTTAATCTTTTCCTGTATTAAACTAGATGACTTTCAATATTAATTCTTTACATGTTCATAGCTACTATAATACAATTATCATACAATTTCCAGGCGCCGGGGCAGCGTGTGACTGTAAGCGCGATAGGTTGTGGGATTTATTCCCACTCAGGAAAATGAAATATTTAAAATTTTCATTTCTTCTCTGGTGTCGAGGCAAGGCGCGGTGTTGAGTTCCGCCACTAACACGAAATGGCTCCAAAATTTGGCGGATTCCGTGGGAAACGTAGTGCCTTAACACTAGGTCCCCTCTGTTTACCCATGAATGACATACTTATGGGATTATTTATATTCCCACAAAACTCGAAAGTGTGTGCTAACAAAATAAAGTATTCTTCATGGTATGAAGATGCCGTCAGATGTTCTATATATACTACAAGTGACATAACATAAATAATAAATGCCAAATATAATGTTAAGCACGTGACTGACACGTGTAAATTCATTATATTTTCATTACATCTACATACTTACTAAAATATGTATTTTAAAAGATACTACGAGAATTTTGAAATGTTAATACTATTCAATTAATATAACAAATATTGATATGTATATATATTGATATAAATCACAAGTATCGTATATATATATTTGAAAAAAATAATAAAAATAAATTTGAGTAAAATAACTAATGTAATTATATAAATAACAAAGTATAAGCCTGATGATACAAACTTATAGCCGTTGTTAATTGTTATGCAGCCAACACGCTAATTGTTCATCTTAATTACAAATTTAAATGTCCTTTGTGTTACTATGATAAATGTATTTGGTATCTATATTACAATAGGATAGGCAGAGAGAACGTAATGTCAAGACACTTCATTCTCCTCCACTCGAAAATGAGCCGTAGTGTTTGTTAAATGGCGTCACTCAACACCGCACTATGTCTGTAGGAGAAAAAAGAAATAGAACCAACACGTTTACAGTCAGATAGTAGTGAGTTTGTAGTGAGTTGCTTAGAAAACGATACTACATATTTCACAAAATTAATATAGATTCTTTAAGTTATTGTAATTAAAAAGACAGCAAATATAAAAGGCTCGTATGAAGGTTATCAGCGCTACGTAATGATAATGACAGTGAATCCAATTAATGTTTACAATGACCTTTCAGTCGGTGGATGCAGGCCAAGACAAAACTATTTCGGTTCTATTCGCGATTACGTCATATTCTTAGTGATCATATTCACGGCATTAAAATGGTTGTTTTTTAGCTGCACGCTTTATCCCGCACATAGCAGAGGGGGGTTGGTAACCTTGTTAATTTTTGAGGCATTGCGTATAGAGTTGCCGAACTTGACGCCACGCTTTGCCTCGTTATCAAAGAAAATATCTTGTCTATATTTCATTTCCCCGAATGGGACTCGAATCCACTGCCTGTCACATTTAAAGTCGCAAATTTGTGCCCCTGCACAACGACTGGCCCCACCAAATTAAGATAGTATAATCTACTAATATTAATACAACAGATTTGTTTCATTAAAAACGTATTTTACGTTTTTAGTTCTTTAAACAATTATAAAGTATAAAAAATAAATATTTGCTTGCACGAAAGGCAATTGCGTTAACAGTGTATTTGTTTTTATATATACATACATATAAAAATACTAACTTGTTTTCCATATTCTTGTTGGCAAGCATGTGGTTGACTTCCTCGGCAGTAATAGGTCCTTGCAACTTTTGTCCATTGAGCATTTCATCTTCTAACTCTTTGATCGACCGTCCAGTTTTCACAAAAGCCTCTGCCACTCTGCGATTTCTGCCACCTAAATAAAGGAATTATTAAAATTATTAATGACTATATACTATAGCACAAACTAATAAAAAAATAAAAAAGTAAACGAAATATGGATCAAATAGAAACGATCTGATGATTTTTAAACGGAACTAGGAACGCTCTTGATTAAGTCACCATTCAAACAAAAAAAAAGCTGGATTAAAATCGGTTCATCGTTTCGAGAGCTATGTTGCCAAAGGCATATATACAGACAATTGTTTATCTCCCCTCTGTTTGCCTTTAAAAAGCTTTAAGACATTTTGTTTTTAAAGTTTTGTTAGTACCGTTGACAATAAAACATTGTTATACATTTGCTGATTGCTAATAAACATTACCATAGTATCGCTTTATTTGTCTATTATACCTATTATACAACATAATTAATCAATCGCTATCGTATCAGCGACAGATAACGTTCGCAATAACGTCCCTATGTACATAAGTAAGCGGGCAGATAGTGTTAATGTGCCTTTTATCATATTGATCTGTTATTTTAAGCATTGACTGGCTCTACCGAGGCACAGTTGGAGAGTATGACGGAAATTTAGTGCTCAAATACAATTTATACTTACATTCCAAAGAATGAACCGTACCCATTTACTATTATAAGTTTTTTGACGCATTTGACTAAGTTTTTGGTCTTAGTTAAAAGCTATAGAAAACCTACAACAGGAAATCGGCACAGTTCTCTTTGTTTGTTGCGAGGTAAATATTCAACGCGGAAGATGTGTAAAAATAGAAAAAAAACTTTTTTATGTGTAACTTATAAATATTTAAATATAAATAAGCAATAGATGTATAAATAACAACTCAACGTTGTTGACGTTTACAATAAAAAATATATAATAATTATTTTGCTGCCTTATGAGTAGAATTATCTATAGGTATATTTATTTAAAAATCTGTAAAGGTAACTGAGATACATTCATAAGAAACTTCGATCTTTGTTCATTTTTATTTAGATTTATTAACACAGGTATATACTTTATTAACATAACAAAATCTCTAGAATCATTATGTAATGCAACGTGTATCAGAATTACAATAAAGAAATAATCTACGTATCGATCGAAAGTCAAAGCCATCGTATAAACGACATAGTTATGGGTTCACTTCGCACTCTCAAATAATAATAATTAAAGCTTTTTTTTCATGTCCAGTCATATTACGCCACTCAATACAAGATAAGCGATAAGTAATTGAGCGAAAAATGTAAAGGCATTCAGTGCGATGATCTTGGCACTAGCTTATTCCTATCTAGTCTGCTAAATAAAAGCTGAATTAAGATATTTTTTTTTACATTTAATGAACTCACCATAACATGTAGTAATAAGGTCAGCAACTCCACAAGACTCGAAGAAAGTGCTGAGTTTACTTCCTGGGTAAAAAACATCAACGAATTTGATCATTTCCATGAGACCCAATCGGATAACCGCTGCCTTTGTATTGTCACCAAAGCCCAGACCATCGACGAAACCTGCTCCCACTGCTACTATGTTCTACAGAATAAATACATGTTAAAATTCTATGTTAGTGTATGTTAAAGTGGCGCAGGTGTACAAGCCACTTCAGAATCGAAGATTGTGGGTTTGATTTTCACTCGGGGGAATGAAATTATTTGAAATCCTCGCTCTGGTAATGAGGCAAAACCTGGCGTTGAATTCTGCCACTTGATACGTAATGCCTCGAGAATTCAGCGGAAAGTGGAGAACGGAGTATATTAACAATACCCAGGTTACCTTTGTCCCCCCTGCTATGTGCGAAATACAGCGTGAAGCTAAATTAAAAAAAATATTATTCATACATCAAAAAGTGACGCTCTTTAATTGTAACAACAAAGAAATATCTCATAGATCGATATTAGGTCAGAACATTTTTGAGAATAGTTTTTTAATCATTTTCCTGTACTTATTTTTTGCTTTTATGTCACTTGTTACCTTTATCGGTCTAAAAAAATATTCTTATGATTATTACATCATAGATTTAATACGTTAAAACTTTAAAAAAATATTAAATTTTAAATTATAAAAAATATTTAATGTTTTAATGAACTTACTGGCTCTCTTAACAAATTATCTATCTAATTGTGCATATAGATCTACGCTATAAAACAGTAAAATAGTGCAAATAATTATGAAATCATAATTAGAGCACATAAAAAAATATTTAATAGAATATAAATCAGATTTTTTTACTTTATTCTTTTTATTCTTCTCTGTCAGAACTACTGGACAGATATAAATATTTTTGTACAGCTATTAATTAATTAAAAATGGATGTAACAGTAGATATAAATAATTTTGCGACGCAAATAAAGTTGTGAGAAGCTGCTAGTAGGCAATAAAAACAGCTATTACAGAAGGTCATAGTAAAACAAGTAAATTTGTAATAGATATAATAAAATAAGTAAATTATAAAAGGCAATACAAATAACTTTAAGGAATTAAACACCTACAGATAACTAATTATATTAGTAGAAGATAAAGAAGAAAACCATTTATACTACATCTGTAATGTACAGTTCTAATATATGTAAAATATATATTAAAAAAAATTACAAGTAATTATTTTATTTGATTAGCAAATATATAAATAACAAAAAATGTATACTTTATGAAACTAGGAAGTAAAATATTGTGTAAAAATATATATATTCTATTAATAAAACAACTATACTCGTTACTTTCCGCTAAAAAATACAATCTCTATTATAATATAATACAATTACAATATACAAATAGCTAAGTAGCTAGTTTATTATGTAAGTATTCGAACGATATGGCGCGTTGCCAAACGAATTAATCGCTTGTAACTTTGCCCTGATAACGTGTTAAAATAAAAATGGCGTGACATACGTTTTGTTTAAATTTAGCTTGTATCATTTGTGTACATTCTTATCTCATATTGTACAGTTAATAGTTATTATTATTTCCAAATTAACAATAACTTGTATACGTATTTATGTCTACGTAGAAATATTTATGATTTTAAAAGCTGTGTCAATTTTACAAAATTGATATTCTGTGGAGTGTTCATATTAGAGGGATTTATGAGAAAAAGTAATAAAAAGACGCGCATATGATGCAAAAGTGAATGGTAAACAAAGAATTGAATCGGTTAACCTCCGGCACTTCTTGGTCAGCTAATAAGGTTAAGTATATATAAAGTCATTAGGATTTTAATTAAATAATACCTATAACGGAATTAATCTAGGTTCGATGCAAGAAAATCTAAAATTTTCCATGAAAAACAAAATTATTTTTCCAGATACCATCCAATTTAATCGTAGCAAATAATACCGGGTATATACACTGGGCATCAAAAGGAAAGGGGCATCAAAGTTGACGATTAATTTTTTTAAAGGTAGCCAATGTCACATTGTAGTGTCTGACGCTTGATCTACGTGAGAGTAGAAGACACTTTGAATCTCCTTTTTTTTTAGAGGGCATCAAGTCCCAAGCCGCACCAGGTAGCAAATACCCTAGCTACGCCACTGATACTATGCTCCTATACCTACATAGAATTACATGCATGCAGAAAATAATAGGTAATAAAAACTATAGCCCTGTCATTCTCATAGCTGTTTGATCGATAAGCATTGTTGGCATAGCACACGAACGATCGATGAACAGTTACATTATATTAATTATAAATAATTCTTTAAATATATATTTTTGATATTATTAAAAAGTACTGTATTATGGTATTAATACTACGTTTTCTATAATGGTATATTATATTAATGATATATCTACATTAAATGCTAACGTTGTTACGTACGTATAAACGTCTACAAATAAATAATGAACGTGCACTTATTTATGTTAATTTTACTTAAGTATTATGTAGGTACTACACTAACACTATACACATTTACTTTTTCTGAACAAAAAAAAATCACTTTATATGACGCAAATAGTAGGGTAGGCAGAAGGAACCTCATCGCCGTGTTTTACCTCGCTACCAGGGCGAATAATGAAAATATTAAATATTTCATTTGCTCGAGTGGCAATCGAACCAATAACGTACGCGTTGCACGTAAAACTAAGAAATAAAATATCTTCAAGTGTTTACATACATTACAAATTTGGGATAAAAAAAGTCATAATAATAATCAGAATGAGATAGATAAATAGAGCGCATATAACTTAACGGTTCGCTGGTTACTATCATATCGTAGTGAGACAATATCATCTTGCTTTCTTGGCGTTAAGAATATCTCTTTATCCATTACCTATATTTTTCCACAAGACTTGTATTAATTAATTAATAATATTTTATAAATATAACTGAATATATATTTTTTATGCATAAATTATTAATTATTAATCTATGTTATTAAAAAGGCGACAAAATCATACCTTCAAGGCCCCGCATATCTCCACAGCGTCCTCGTCGTCGACCACAACAACTCTAAAATACTCGGTCTGGATGATATCTCTCATTAGTGGCGCTAACATCACATCGCGACAACCGATTGTAGTCTCACAGAATTTCTCTTCAGCCACCTAAACGGGAAATAACTTTTATATTTTTTTATTTCACACACGGTGGGCATAGGGGGAACCTAGGGTTAACTTAACACTTAAAAAGACACTCAATTTTCCACTTTCCGCCCAATTTTCAAGAGCTAGTAAAAGAAAACAATTCACATGACCGAGTGGGAGTCGAACCCACTACCGTCGCGTACAGTCAGACGCCACCCACGGCCTTATTATGTTAGTTACAATATTATAGTAAATTGTTTAAAGAGCGTAATTTTAAGTGTATTTGGTACGAATGAAATTTTATGAGAATATATTTTTTTTTCCACCGTTCACCTTTTATTAACTTTGATAAGTAATCATTTCACAGTTTATCAATTAACTTGTTTGGAAGTGGTCAAGCATAACATGTTCGTAGCAAAATTATAAGAGAATGTCACATAATCAAGGCTTTTCGCAAAGTGACAATTTTTAAGAAATCGTTATTAAGATGATAATAAAATTATAATATTATAATATTTTTAAAACATTTTACTATAAAATTTTAAGACATTTTTATATCATTGCTTATATAATTATATTAAATAGGTATTTACGGGGCGCTCCTCAGTTATCGTCGCAAGTCGTAACCTACCTTTGATCTTTGTACTAATGCATTACACATTTGGTGATGACTATGTTAAATTACATAGTTAAGTAATATACTAAAGACGATTAAAAATCTACATTAGGATAATAAACATAAAACTATTTAGTAATAAGTACCTAAAAATAATACGAAATTATATATTAAATATAATTTCAACCCACCAATCTCGAAAAACATGTTTGTAAGTAATAATCAATATATTACTTTGTTATAACATGCAAAAGCTGCTTTTGTATTTATTTATATTTTTATAAAGTTAAATTTTAAATGTTCTTGCTATACTATTGCTATATTATACATAAAAAAAACATTTTGAAATATAAAAATTTATATAGTGACCTCAAAACTGTACTTCTTAAAAACCATCATCAATCACAGCCAACCTTATTAAAATTCTTTGTGAATTCAAGACCCAATATGCTTAACTTTGTATTATATGTTTATTTTAAATTATTGCCAAAACATACGAGGCCAGTCGTGGCGCAGGAGCCCAAAGTGTGACTGTACATCTGACTGATTTTGGGTTCGATCTGCACTCGGGGAGATAAAATATTTATTTAAATTTATGAGTTATACCACTCAGCATGCAATGCCTCCAGAATTCGGAAGAAAGTATAATAGCCTACCCTGCTGTGTGCTGGATAGTGTGAAGCTGATTTTAAAATATATTTCATTCCATATTAGCAACATTATTGTTAAAAATAATAGTTAAATATCTAAGCATAAAAATACACAATTCTCACCTCTGAAGCAATATTGGCACCCATCAGTACTGCACAAGGAATTTTCAAGCATCTTGTAATGATATGTGAGATTAAGTCAATGCCACCGCCCTCTGCTATGTCAAAGCCCTGCCAAATTGCATTACACAATCACTATATGTTTAGTTAGCTCAATACTCCCTTGAGTGGGAATCCACATACCACTGTTGTGTTTACAATGTGATGCCCAAATAATCATTATTATAAATAATACTTATAATGTTATTATTATACCTTGATAAGAGATAATGCAGCTGCAGTTGGTTTGATTTTTCCTAATAAAGTAGAGCATATTGTGCGTACAAACTGATGTGGCACAACAAATATTAGTAAATCTGCATCTTTAGCTGCATCCACAAGGTCAGGAACAGCTACCTAATTAAGATTTACAATACACAGATGTAGTATAACACTATTATAATACAGCAACAAGAAAAAAGCAACCAAAGTAATCTATTTATAAATAGATATTAAAATTACTATACTCAAGAACTAAAAAAAATATGAGTAGCAATGGCATTGAAAGAGCTCCAGTTAGGAAGTAGACTAGAAATAGACTACACATGCTGAACATGTGGTACAAGTGCCAATTAATGGAACTAATAAGAAATTATTAAGTTTCATACTCACAACATTGGGTGGTAGTTTATGGCCTGGTAGATATTTCACATTTTCATGGGTTTCATTTATTATTTCAGTTAATTTTTTCCCCTCTACCATTTCCTCGTATACCCACATAGTTACTCTATCCTCAAAGTTGGAAAGTCGAGCAGCATTTCGGCCAACAATCTTGGCAATTGCAGAGCCCCTATGAGATCATGATTTAACTTAAATACGGCTTTAATATTTATCTAAAGTATTTTTCACTACAGACACGAAAATATAATAATAAAAAATAAAACAAGCTTATTATATTATTTTTTTAAATCCTTAGAAAACCTTTAGTAATTATGTCATAAGACATCACTTTGTGTATGATAAGGTCATAGTATACAAGATTCTATAAGTAATTATGTAGTTACATAAATGAAACCTTACCAATTCCCTGAACCTACAATGCAGACACGATTTTTTATTTGTTTTTCAGCCATTTTTTAAGATTTAATTCTTATTTTAACTAAGACTATAGTTTACTATTTATAAAACTATCAAAATTATCGTGTAGGAAGACGCTCACTCAATGTAACTAAATATGTACACTAAATTTGCTCAGCTAGATAAAACTCCAACCAAGACTTGAAGCAACTGACGTCTGACAGCTTGACAAACAAAACGACGTTATCAATTATCATTATGTCAAGCAGATTGTAATGTTGGTAGTTCTACTAAAATATTTATAACTTCATAGACTTACCACTGTACGGTATTTTAATAGGAAATCAATGGTTAAAAATATTTATATTAATAAACATTAAAGTACAGTACGTGAATTTCGAATATGATCTAGTATATGTTCCTTGAGTATGATGAAAATTTATAATATGCAGAAGGTTCAGCACCTTCACGTTTTGAAAAAATATTATTTAAGATTCATCAATTGTAAATATTGTTTATTAATTTAATAGTATATAATATAATCGGCATAACTTAAGGTTTCGTAAAATATCCTACCGTAATATAATTTTTTATTTGTTACAAAAACAGAATCAATTTTCTGTCACATGTCAACTGTCATTTGTCAACTTACGCACTGGAAAACTTGATGTTTCTTACATTATGAATTGTATTTAATGAAAATTACATAATTTACTCTAAAAGTAAACAATAACCAAGAAAATGCTTAAGTATGTTATAATTATGAATAGAAATTAGTATCCTATGCTTAGAAACTTTGAAGCTTCCTTATATAAGGTCAATATCCTTAAATTTCAGATTTGGAATTAAGTCTGCCATACTTGGGTCAGCTGTATATTATACAGTTGATAAAGGAGTATGGAAAGATAGTGCTACAACAAGTGAGCTGTATGAAGAACTCGAAAAAGGAATATCTCCATATGTAGGCGAATTTAAAAGTCAAATTCCTTATGAGGTAATATTATTTAGGATATTAAATGATTTTTAATTAACCAAATAAAAATTATGAGAATAAATATCTTTTTCAGCTTCCTCCTTTGCCATCAAACGATAAATTAACATATTTATGTAAATATTACTGGAACAGTGGAGTCAAAGCTACTTTTAAATTTTTAGTAGATCTTCCAACACATGCTTCAAATGCAGCAACTAAAACATATGACTTCATTTCTGCCTCGTTAGATCCTATTGAACCCAGTGTTGATCACAGTCAAGAAAAAACAAAGTAATTCATATTATAATAGATTAGTGTAATAACTGAACTAACTTATTAAATCTGTAAAGATAGTTGGTTTTATTCTTTACTTCCCAAAATACATTTATAACCTTTAATGTATTTATGTAACATAATATATGTGAATAAATTGGTTATTAAAAAATCTTATATACACTGGATGATTGCTTATTCCATGTGATCCATGCCTTATTTGAAGATATGTATTTTAATGAAGGACTAGGATAATATATCATGCAATTTATAGAACAAATACATGCATATATAAATATTAACTAATCAACAGAAAAAAATTGGCCCATTACTAATTCTTTTTCATGACCTTGTTAATGATACATCTTGGAAAGGCATAGGCAATAAACAATTGTATTTTTGCATAGTATATTTTTTCAGCTTAGATAATATTTATCTTGAGAATTAATAAAAAAAACCTAGTAAGTACTTTTTGAAGTTTCAATTTTCAAATGAACATATTTCATCCCGGCTTCTCCTGTGAGCTACCACAAACAAAATTGTTTTAAGGCTCAAAGTCGAAAGTCTTTAATAAATATCTTAGTAATAAATAGTAAAAACAGGTGAGGGGTCTTGAACTATCAATTTCCAGTGTATGTAAAGGGGCAAGTAATAAAATAACCATTATAAAAACAGTCCACAACATGTGGCACATTTTGATTTATTCCTTTCTTATGTCACACATTTCACATTTCC
This sequence comes from Heliconius nattereri, assembly GCA_013403645.1. Lineage (NCBI taxonomy): Eukaryota > Metazoa > Arthropoda > Insecta > Lepidoptera > Nymphalidae > Heliconius > Heliconius nattereri. The sequence goes on along the minus strand of JAAIXI010000234.1, from coordinate 7,183,337 downwards.
AAATTGTTATATCCATAAATATAACCAATATACAATTGTTAAATTTTTAATATATCTAGAAAATGTATGTTTCACGAAAATGTAAATCAAATATTCTATTACTTAGTGACTAATTGTAATATTTATGGACATCGCAATTATCATGCACTACCATTTCAAAATGTTCAAATAGGAATAATAAATTTAAAAAATGTTATTTTAAAAAAGATAATTGTTATAATGTAAAAAATCTATTGAACATGAAAAAATGATAAGGTCATTCGAAATAATTGCACTGTCATGAAGTATATGAAATTTTTGTGCACAATGTTTCAAAACAGTATTGGTCTAATCATGAATGATCTATAATATGTAAAGACAACATGTTTCTAAGAAGATTCAATTAATCTTTTATTGTTGTTCTCCAAAATGTGGATTTTAAGAATATTTCAATATAAGTCAACTATTGATGCAGAAACTACTGCTTACAAATGTCTGTAAATTGTATCATGTCTCTGTATAAGAAAAGTACAAAGGAATCAGGTTGTACATAAACATTTAAAAATTAACAATAATTTTGCAGCAATATGCATATCTCATACAGATATACAGCCATCAGCTCAATGAACACTTGAGTATAATTCATTGAAAGCTATATAAAAAGATAAGCTTTATTATTGCTTATATTATCATTATATGTGGTAGTTAGTTCATGTTGTAAGCTTATAGTGTATAGATAATTCTATTTTAATTTCAGTTGAAATACAACTTTAAAATGTCATCAAAAATTTATAAATAATGATAATATTCACGTAAGTGTTGAAATTTATTTATATACTTTAGAATTGCTGTTAGTCACAACAAGTTTACTCTATTTAATACAATAACAATAAGAACAATATTACACTATGTTTACAACATGAAAGGAAATAGAAAGCTGATTGAGTGCCCACAGATATTTTGTGAAATTTGTTTTTAGGCTGCCGTTTCAACTTCCATTGGTTCTTCAGCACCAGTTTTCTTTTTCTTCTTCTTATTTGACTTTGCAGATGAGTTCAGAAGGGCCTAAAAAAACAAATGGTTTGTTTTAATAGTAATAGTATTAAACAAATTGCATTTTTGCAAGTTTCACTAGAAAAAAAACATGTTGTAATGGTTCAAACCAAAGAGTAAATTGAAAACAAATTAGCTCAAAAACATTACTGATCATATACCCTGTGCTTGTTCAAAGCAGACTATTATTGAATATGCTTTGAAAGATAACAGGGTTTTATAAATATGGACACTCAACTGCAAAAAAAAAATGTTTAAATATATAAATCATAATGTACTTTATATTAAGCTTAAGAATTTGTTTGATTAAATGCACTAATCACAGAAACTACTGATTGAAATGGAAAAATCTGTTTATACTGAACAGTCTATTAATTAATGGGGAAGCCTATAAGTTATATGCTACTTTTAATTATTTCCATTAGGCCATGCAGGTGATGAAGTAGGTATGCTAGGAATATTACAAAGCTAAAGTTTCTTTCGTAAAAAATATTTGTGTTGTGTAAGGATATGTTATATTATAATATGGGAGCATAGAAAAAAGATAACTAGTGTACATATAAATAAGAGCATTATTATTTATTAGTATTAAATTTCTTTTACTTACATTAAGTTCAGGATCTTTGATAATGCGTTCAGTTTTACACTGACTCTTATCAAATGGTAGTCCTGTGATACGATGAGTACCACTTGGTAACAACAGTACTGTAAATTTGAACTGTGCTACAATTTCACCTGGCCTTTCGTACAATACCTGTAAAGAAAACACCATTAGTTATTAAAAATATTGTTTCTAAAATTGCAGATAACAAAATAGTTTACTATTCCAAAATTCAATATTTATTTCATAATGCTACTTAATATACATACATTACTATTTTTAGATTTGTTTAAGTGGATCATTTTTAATAAAGCTCTAACTATAAATGCAAGTGGGAATACAATCCACAGTAAACACATTTACAGTCCAATGCTGTACTGCTATGGCATCGGCATTGTATGTTTTCATTCAATATCTATTACTATATATTACCTGGAAAGGCTCAATGAGTTTATGATTTACACATTCAACAACACCAAGTCTTGCACTAGTTTCTTTATCGAAACTACGCAGGTTGAAAGGCATTGATCCATGCTTGTTGCGGACCTAAAGAAAAAAAAGGTTTTATTGAATTATAACTAATTTTAAAAACATCATCAGATGGTCATTTTTAAGAATTGTTATTGACAACTATTTATATTTTACTAGTAACAAAAATTATTTAAATTTATTCCTTCCTATAAGATAACTTTAATTTAAGACTCTTGCCCAAAACTGAAATTATCCAAAACTTATACACCCAATTCCTATTTTGGACATCTGATGGTTTCAGTTATGGTCATGGAGCTCTATAACATCCTTGAAAGTCATACTCAGAAAATTACTCAAACAATAATTAATTATATGTGAAATAATAATCTAAGCCAAAATGTGCAAGTAGCAAGCATAATCATAACAAACGGGATAAGGCAATGAGATACACTGAAATAATTGAAAAGATACATTGCCTTATCCCGAAAATATTTAATAATATCAGTTTTCATATTGAATTTAATATAATTTAAAGATTTATAAAAAGACAAATTGTAAAAATTTATGTCAGTATTTTGTAATTACCTCACTGTAGAACATTCTAGATGCTTTCAATTTAAGCTGATAAATTTCATCAGTTTTTTTGTATATTGTACACCTTGTATCCATCTCCCTTCCCTAAAATAAGACAATTTTATTAAAAAATATATTTAAAATATCTTTTTTAGGAATCACATACAAAAAATTATATAATAGTTCTAATCTGAGTGTAAACACAAAGACTAAGTTCAATTTCCTTGGTCTAGTAACAAGACATAGTGCATCATTGAGTTTCACCACTCAACATGCATGTGGAAAATGCATTAAAAAAAATATACTTACAACACCTTCTCCAGTAGAAATAAGTACATCCATGGCATAGACTTCATAAGTCTCAAAGGAGGCCTTCTCATGCTCTTTCCTTTGGGCCTCCGATGGGTTTTGAATGATGCTTTTTTCACCATCAATACGGAACTGCTTCAGTTGATGGGAAAGCATGCCTTCTATGGGCTTACAGCCATATTCAGCACTAATTTTTTGAACAACATCTGTTACTGCATAATTCTATATAAAAGTAAAAGTTCTATATAAAAATTTTAAGAAAATGTAATTTTAATGTTACTATCTAGAATGAGGCAAGAGAAAATGAAATTTTTACTACATGTTTAAGTAAGGTTATTGTCTGACTGTATATGAGATAGTTAAAGCTATGACCACACTCGGGGAATGAATTAGTTTCATTTTTCTGCTCTAGGAAGATAAAATGTGGAGGTAGATTCTAGAAGTTAAAGTCTAATTATTTTATTTAAAATAAGAAGTTACAAGCTTCATTTTATAAACATTAAACAGTTTACCACCAATTCACTAAAACTACTGCCTCACTGACCTGAGAAGGACCAGTGCCATTATAAGTAATAAATACATACAACATAAGATTTCAAATACAGCATTAGAAAAAAAGTAAAACTAACCTCATTGCCTGGTCTCAATAATCTCAAGGCAGCCTCGCTAGCATTATGTGCAGCAAGTAGGACATCTGCAGCTCTTCCGGACGCCTCCCCACCACCAACTACTACTGTGTGAGCTACAACTGCTATGAAACCATCAATATGGGCACCCAAGTCACTAAAATATATCAAATAAAATATAAAATCCATATATACGAAAAATGTAACCTAACCTTTACTATGTAAGCTTTTTTATTGTGTCATCATATTTTGCTTATAGAGTATGCAAAGGAAATCTAGTTTTAGACACTTGCTTCCCCACACTGCCCAATTTTAGAGAAATTGTGTACAGAATGGTAGCCTTGTGACACTTTGCCTTCTTTCCAGAATGAGGAAGTAAAAAGTCATTCTTAGAATTGAACTCACAACTGTTCCATTTAGTCAAATAATGCAGCATTATGACAGTTATAAAATTATCTAAAATATGTAAGTATGTATTAATAAATTGAATTGTGTTAAGGCACTTTTCAATTTAGAGTTCATACTAGTATATTTTTCCCTGATTACTGCCAGATTAATTATTAAACTAAACTGGAAAGAATTCAGGGTTCAAAATTATTTATAAAATTGCCTTTATAATTTAAACAGAATAAAGCAAATCGAAATGAATGATGAATAAAAAAATATCACAAAAAAATAGCTTAGTTTTAACTATAGTGAGGCAGAAACTTCTTTTAAAGATTAGTTTACTGCTTACATTTTGGCAAGATCCCCTTGTTTCAATACATAGTCAGCCTCACTAGGTATTGGCGAAAAGTGACATATACAATTATTTACGGAAACGCATGTCGAAAACGCGATTCCTTTCTTGGAATCCTTTTCTTTTTTAAAAACTTTAGACGTTTCCTCTAATAGCAAATTATCTCCGAATTCACATATTTCTCTTGCTGAAGCGTCTGGTACGCATTTAGCTATAACTTGCTCTAAAACACCTGGAAAAGAGCAAATGTATTTAATTATTAAATAAGATTAACTAAAACAGCGTATAGGGTTGATGATTTCTAGATTATGGAGAGCTGCACCACATCGCCCGCATGGCGATGACACGCGTCCAATCGACATAAACGTGCATCTATTTAAACTTAACTCATTTGTACTGAAAACATAACAAAATAAATCATGAATCACGTTATCGTGTGAACTTACGGTTAACAATTTGCCCTGCTAATTTGTACTTGGTAACAACCAAGTCTTCTGCAATCGTTTTTTCCACTTCTTTATCGTCAGCCATTTCTCAAAACTATAGTTTGGTTAGACAGGTACTGTCTGTTGGTTGGCCAGTTGACTGTCAATCACGTGACTATGACGTAAACTTAAAATGGCGGGGAAAATTTAGCGTCCTAAATAAAAATTCTATATCGTAAAGTAAACAATAGTAATAAAAAGTTACGAAGATTTTAAAATTATTATACATAATCAATTATCTATATTTAGAAAAGAAACATATTTAACTACATATATTTAGACAAAACTTAAATAACCTTTACATTTTAGTAAAACGAGATGGATAGAAACATAATTAGTGACCTTAAATAAAAGCCATTTATGATTTTTAGACCGAATTTATGTTATGATCAATGGAGACGCAATATCTGATGAAAAAGAAAGTTGGGGTTTGCCAAGCTTCAATTCTTCACAAACGTTTGACTTCCGTCTAGACGTTTGCTTAAGAGTGCGTTAGTTCGTAAATGTGGAAGTTATTTTAATTTTGCGTTAGGCTGGAGCTGGGGAGATGTAGAGAAATCATACATCGAACAAACAAGACCACAAATCTAGTGAGAGAATGCCCTAAAAATAATAAAACATACCATCTAGAGGCGTTCAAATCAAATACCTTCTGAGGGATTATTATATTATAAACACCGATATGGAAAAATGCCCCACTAGCTAGACGAGATGAAAAAGACAAAAAAATGCTATTAATTAAATATTAACTTTTGAAATAGGTACCGTATCATAAACATTATATTCGTTCAGCAACTGATTAGTTGTCATCACAGAACACATTTACTTGGTTGTCATTGTCAATTTGAATACTTTAAAAGAAAACTAAAACCTCTTAATTCTTATGAAATTAGCCAATGGTTATTTATTATGAAAAGGTACAATAAAGTAATTTTAAATAAAATCGCGGGATTGTGTTAAATAATTTATTATATTATATATTATAAAGACTTAAGTTTCGTAATATAAGTAAATATAAAATATTGAATTTGATTGGTTTTTATTTTATTATTTAAATCTGAAGAATATGAGTCATAATATAGAGGAGCTACTTCTTATGTTGGATGAAAAGATTATATACGGGGAAGATCTAATTCAACAGCTACAATGTGCAGAGAACGTGGAAGGAGTGTTAAAACTACAAAGGAAAATTTATCAAGAGGTGGACTTCCTTAAACGAGTAGGCTGACGATTATTACTTACTTTTTTTTAGCTTATTTTCCTTTTTTTATCTTCACGCAGAGGAACCTAAATAAATAAAAAAAAATACATTCCTACAAGTGAAAAATAAACCCACAGCCATCATCTTTATAGTCAGAATTACTGTATCTGCATGAATCTTCTTTTATAAAAATTCTACCTTCAGTTGCAAAAATCAAGGAAAGTGAAAAAAGAACAGTTATCCTGTTCCAATCTAAGGCATTTAGGAGCTATGGTAACCTGTGCAGTCAGACCTGGTGTGATTTCTGTGTGTAAAATATTCCATATCAATGATGAAAACAAACTACTGGTTGATATTATAAGTGAAGAAGGAAAAGTATGGACCAAAGGTTAGTGCAACTTTACTGTTTTTGTATTAAAATGAAAATAAATATTACAATTTTTATTATAATATTTATTTTAGGTAAACTAGAATAAGTTTATTTTTAACGTTAGTCTGATTTTTTTTATTGCATTCTGTGTATTTTTTGTCAATAGTGTTATTTTATATAATTCTAATTAAAGTATATATTTTTAACATATCTAATTCTTGTTTGTGTTTTGCAAATACTGTGCTTTGTCTAGGCAAGCCTGGGAAACATAAAGAATTCATTCTTCCAATGAGGTTGTAAAACCACAAGCTTAGTGATTACAATCAGACACTTAGTATAGCTTAACACTATATCCCTTGTTGTTGTATGCTGTTTTTTGTAGTGTAGTTATTATTAAAGCATGCACATATTTGATAGTAAACAAATAAGCAGATAGCAGAGTAGGTGCTATGTGTTAAGAAATTTAATCTCCCACTTTTAAAATTTTTACCAAATTCCATTTATGCCATTGGTACTCAACACCAATTTTATTTTTATACCAAGGTGAGGAAATGAAAATATTAAATATGTAAATTTTTCATTTCCCAAGAGGGAAATGAATCCATAACCCTATGAGTTACAGCCATACTCCATAACGGGACTCCTCTTATAAGCATTAAGTAATAAAATTACTCTTGTTAAAACAGTAATTGCAAGGAATCCAAAGTCTCTATCAGCATTAAGCTCAGGCAAAGCTTCCTATGGAGCAAGGTCTATCCTCGATCAAGCTGAGGACTATTTGAAGTGTGCAAAATTGTATCCATGTATGTATCAGTCACCAAAGGTAAGGATAGTCATCAAATAAGCTACTTTATTTTAAAAGTGTATAACAATAACTTGTTTATGTTGTTAACATAAGATGAGTAGTATCAACTAACAAGCGTATAAGAATAAAAAAAAATAGTCCTTAAATCTGTCAGATGAATTCTAATCAATTTAATTAAATAATTTAATTCATATTCACAGGTTATCTTCGAATTTGCTAGTGGTATTGAGGAAACCCTTGCCAATAGACTCAAAGCATTGGGAGTTACAATAATTGGAGACATTTTGCAAGACTCTAATTATGTTGAAGAATTTGATGACTCATATGAATCAAGTGATGAGGATTCATTAAGTGATAGGTATTTATTTCCACATACAATTAAAACAAATGTTTTTATTAAGTATACTTGATTTTTTTTATTAAGTACACTTAAATCCTTAATTAAAACATAATAGATATCTCATAACAATTTCAACAATTCATTATGTAAATTTTTTTTTCAGCCCACAAGTAACTGCAGATAAGGTATCTCAATGTATAAAAGAAAATCACGATATACACTTGTTAAATCTAGATGTTACAGCAATGATGGCCTATATAAGCAACATGACAAATGGACATTGTCATTTTGTGTTTAAACAAGATGTTCTTACCCAACAATCTGCTTGGGAGGCAGAAAGACCAGTCAAACCTATATTAGAGAAGCTATTCAAAGGTATAACAATACAATTTTTTAGCTCAATCTGTATTCCGTACTGATGTCTTCGTGTTTTAAATTGGTTTACTCATAATTTTTTAGCCTCATCCACTGTCCAGGGGCCCTCATGCTTTTTATGTCTCCATCCCCCAGTATCTTTGATACTGTGTTTTCGAAGGTCAACTGAGACCTCCCCGTTACATCTTTTATGTCTATAAAGTATTATACATATAGTAGAAAAATAAAATTATAATTGACAGATTCTGTAATACTAACATTAACAATAATTGTATTGTTGATGACCATTTAATAATTCCTCTTCATTTAAAAAATTTCAATTTCATATTTTAATGAATTTTGAGATAAAGTTTGTTTAATAGAGAGATTTTTTTTTATTTAGATAAAACTTTAATATGCTGCAGAACTGCATGGGATAATTTTGAAAAAATTATTGACACCTTAGGAGGACCTATGGAAAAAACACGTGCAGGAGAATTAAAGGAAAAACTTATTGTTTATGAAGATGACTATGGAGGTATAAAAAAGTATATGCATATTAGGAAAAAAAAAATTATATTCGTTGTTATTATATAATTTATAGATTTTTCTATTAGTGGTGTTATTTTCTTATTTAGGTGAAGATGACTATCCAAGGCATAATTTAAAAGTAAGAGGGCATGTACGATTAAGATCTAAAATAATTTTCAATTTCGGACATAGAATGAAATCTCTCACTATATCTGCTAATGAAGGATTTGTAAGAGCGGCAGCTCAACAGGTAAACCAATAATGAAAATTATATTTGCACTAGCTCTAGGTTTCCTCTGACCTTTTCAGTCAGAGGAAACAGTGCTAAGACAATTCGCTCCAGATTTTTATTGTGGACCTTAAATGTGGTGCTTTGTCTTGCCAGTGCAGGGAGATGTCAGAATTTTCATTTTCACAAGTGGGTATGTATTTTGAATACATAAATTGTATTTACAGTCAAACACTGTCCCACTATTACTACAGCCTATATTATGAACTCATTTAAATATATATTTTCCATATTACAGAAAACTTTTGAAAAAAAATATGATAAGATTGAAATTTTTCAATAATAAATGTTTTCAGGGAGTCACTTATGCTACTTTTATTCATGAATCTCGTGCCTTAACTGAAGGTAAAGAAGAATCTGCAACAAAGATATGTTTATGATGTCATACCAACTGTTTTAGATGGAAGAACATTACAAAAATATTGTGTTATTATAAAATAGTGACACCATATTGTACTTTTTGATACCAGTATTAGTTAATTTAATGAATATTTGGTGTTTATGTCATTTAGATTCATGTACAATGAGCAATTAATCGGTGCAAAATACTCCTGTGATACTGTTTATGATAAAGTATTTACCATTCCCGTTGTGTAAATTTCGCAAAATTAAATGCTATAAAATTTTTTTATTTGTTTTTCATTATTTGTATATTATATCATAGCCAACATAATAAGTCATCAAGTATGTTAAAATATCTCCTCAAAAACTTAACGTGGAGGGAGACCCAAGTTAAACATGAAGTAATGTGTCGTTGTCGACTTCAGCAGTCAAAGGCAAGGGTATACGGCTATACAGTTTCGAGTTTTGTGTTCACTGGTGATAAGATTGAATTTTTTAAGTACAGTGGTTACTATATTTGCAAATTAGCATACTTCTAGCTTGTACTGGCTAAACTGCTGTTGTGGACCATCACTAGTAGGACATCACCAGTGATGGTCTTTACAGCGTCACCGAGCGGGAAGGGGCGAGAGTAACTCGGCCCTGAAAAAAATGTACGAATTTTGATGAACGCTCGTGAAGGCTTGGTGATAAGACTGACTGGCGTGCCGTGAGATAAGACTGGCCTCTCCGCTTCTTACGGCGGCAGCACCTATATACATATCTCTATCGCCACTGTTAGCCTAAGTTTATTTTATGGCACGGGTTTTGTTTGTAAACCTCTACCGTAAAGTAATGTAATATTTACTCAATAGGTACTTCTAGGGAAATCTAGGGTAAAATCTCTATTATTCTAGGGTAAATCCTAAAAGATGATATCTTATTTCATTTAACAATAAGTTAAGTACGCGCAGCATTAAGCTGGTTAGAATGTAAGAAAAAGAGTTATATGTTATTATTTGTTTTTTTTTGGTACAGTGCCATAAATATTAAATATTTAGAACTTACTTTAAAAAAAGATACCGTAAAGATAAAAGTACGATACCGTAGCTTATTGAATTAGATACGGTAGTAACCAAATTGACTATGTCAGTATGTTCAGTACCATAGTCCATAGCCAATAGCCATACTACAGTTTCACATTACGATTATTCAGATTTTTTTGACGTTTGTTTGAATATGACATACCAGATGATTTTAATTAAATTTAACATATTCAAACTTAATATTTTATTGTAATTGATTGTATTTTAAGCCATGTTATTAATAATAATATAATATGTATAATAAAAATGAAATGAAATATTGAAAACCTAGAATAAAGAAATGAACTAAACTAATAAACATAAAATGTTAAAAGAAAATATGGATGAACTGGATATACAAAACTCTACAGAAAACGTCTCATTTTTAGCCGATTGTTTTGATAAATCTTTTAATTTACAAAGTTCTCTAAATTATGTTAAAGATTATATTGCAACGACGAAAAATGAACAAAATATATCTAAGGAACAAGCTTGTTTACTCAGAAAGAAAAGTTTTCTTGCACAAGAAAAACAAATTAATAAAAGTATTTCAAACCTAGATTTACTTACACAGCTTAATGAGAACAGAATATACAAGAAAAATTTAAAAAACTGGGGCTTGCCACCACAAATAGCAGATAGATATAAACAAAAAGGTATTGTAGAAATGTTTGATTGGCAAGTTGATTGCCTTTCGAATCCAAAAGTTTTAATAGATTGTCAAAATCTCGTTTACTCTGCTCCTACTTCTGCTGGTAAAACACTCGTAGCTGATATATTAACTATTAAGGCTGTTCTGGAGCGCCAAAAAAAAGTTATAATAATATTGCCATTTGTATCAATAGTTAGAGAAAAAATGTTTTACTTACAAGATATTTTATCAACTTCTGGAGTTAGAGTTGAAGGATTTATGGGTTCTCAATCTCCCCCTGGAGGATTACAATCAGTCCATATTGCAATATGTACAATAGAAAAAGCAAACAGCTTAATTAATAAACTGCTTGATGAAGGCAGTGTATCTGAGCTAGGAGCAGTAATTGTAGATGAGCTGCACTTATTGGGAGATCCACACAGAGGGTATATTTTAGAACTTCTTTTAACTAAAATAAAATATATCTCTTCCAAGACTGCTGATATAAAGATACAAATAGTTGGTATGTCTGCAACATTACCTAATTTGGAAACATTAGCAAGCTGGTTACAAGCTGAATTATTTATTACAGAATTTAGACCAATACCTTTGGATGAATATTGTTTAGTAGGTAGTAAATATTATGATAAAAGTGGAAATTATAAAGGACCATTTAGGAATACAAAGTCACTTACAGAAGAGGATTATGTGCTATCACTGTGTTTAGATACAATTAAAGAGGGTTGTTCTATTTTAATATTTTGTATGACAAAGAATAGATGTGAGAATTTAGCACAGAATATTTCATCTTCATTTTTTAAAATAGGATGTACTAGTAATGATCTAGGAAAACTTTTAAGAGAACAACTAAAGCCTGAAAGTATATTGGAAGTATTAGAACAATTAAAAAACTGTCCTGTAGGACTTGATAACATATTGAAAAAATTAATTTCATTTGGTGTGGCATATCATCATGCAGGGCTTACGTTTGATGAAAGAGATATTATTGAAGGAGCATTTAAGTCAGGTGCAATAAGAGTGCTAGTTGCAACATCTACACTGAGTTCAGGAGTAAATTTGCCTGCTCGAAAAGTAATAATAAGATCTCCAGTATTTCAAAAACAGCCCATAAACATATTAACATATAAACAAATGATTGGCAGAGCTGGAAGAATGGGTAAAGATGTAAAGGGTGAAAGTATTTTAATATGTACCTCAGCCGAACAAAAGATAGGATTCGGTTTAATGATGGGAAACTTAGAACCTGTTAAAAGCTGTATTGAAAGTGAAGACAAATTTATGAGGACTACTCTTGAAATGATTGCAAGCCAAGGGTCCTGTACAAAATCAGATTTAGAGCTCTATACAAAATGCACTTTGCTCTTTACGCAACAAACTGATAAACCATTAAAAAAATCATTACTTAATAAAACTTTAGAAGAACTTATTAATTTTGAACTAATAAGAATTCAAGGTGATGATGACCAAAATCGATATGTTGCTACATCATTAGGAAAAGCTTGCTTATCTTCGTCTATGGCGCCTAACGATGGTCTATCGCTATTTTGCGAACTACAAAAGGCGCGTCAATGCTTAGTTTTGGAAACTGACCTACATTTAATATATCTAGTAACCCCATACAGTGTTAGTAATCAGTGGAATAATATCGATTGGTTGCATTTATTAAACCTTTGGGAGTCTTTAACACCGGCGATGAAAAGGGTTGGTGACTTAGTGGGTGTACGGGAAAGCTTCATAATTCGATGTTTGAGAGGTAGTAGTAACAAAGGAAATGATAAGGAGAATAAATTGGATATTCATAAGAGGTAAGAAAAAACTTGCCTATTAATATTCTTGTATGTTAAATGCTGGTAAAGCCAACATTAAATATAAACCTTAATTGCTATGCTATATGTTATATGTTGGGTAATGACGCTAGTTGCGGCACAGGGGCACATGCGTGCGACTGTTAACACGATAAGTTATGGATTCCATTCCCACTCAAGGAAATGAACACTTGCTACAAAACATTGCACTTCAGAATTGGGCGGAAAGTGGGGAACGGAAGTTTCTAAATGGGAATGGAGTGTCTTAACAATAGATTTCCAGGTTCCCTTTGCCTACCTTGCTGTGTACGAGATACAGCGTAAAACTATCATATACTTTTTTAGATTTTATACGGCGTTAGCCTTACAAGACCTAGTAAATGAAGTATCGTTATCAGAAGTAGCGTGCAAATTTCAATGTGCGCGAGGGTTTCTACAAGGCTTGCAACAATCGTCATCAACATTTGCTGGTATGTCTTAGGTATTACTAGTGAAAGTGAATATTGTAAAATTTGCCTACACATCCTTTTATAATTCATTTTTACTTACATCACAATATATTAGCAATTACTCAGCATATTTTGATAATTTTAGGTATGGTTACGGCGTTTTGCCATCAATTAGGATGGAGAAATATGGAACTACTTATATCACAATTTCAAGATCGTCTGCAATTCGGCATACATTCAGAATTACTAGAGCTAATGAAATTATCATCCCTTAATGGAGTACGAGCCCGTACTTTATTTGATGCTGGTTTTGAAACTATCTCCAGTATTGCATCGGCAGAAGTAAACACAGTAGAAACCTTACTTCTTAAATCTATACCATTCCAAAGTGAAAAAGAAAGGGAAGGTGAGGATAAAATGGACGTCAGAAAAAGAAATAAAATGAAAAATATTTGGATAACAGGGTGCTGTGGCCTGACTACTAAAGAAGCAGCTGAAAACCTCGTTTTAGAAGCAAGAAAATATTTAACTGAAGAAATTGGCGTAGCCGAAATAAAATGGAAAGATATAAAATTAAATGAGACTTCTGTAAATCCTGTTACTAACAAAGATAAAAAAAATCAATTAGTTCAAAATGGAAATCATGAGAGTGAGACAACTAACAATATAGAAAGTAATGAGGAAAATATTAATCAAAATATTCGATGCAATATAAGTTATAAAATATTTAATGAAACCAAACAAATAAAAGATATAAAAAACAATAATTTAACACCAAATCCAGATCCATCCATCCAGATTTGTAATAAAAAAGAGGAAGTATGTCCAAATAAAGAAAGTGAAGATTTAAACAAAATACATACAGTTTCACCAACAAAACAAAAAATATGTAACGAAAAAAGTTTTTATGATTGTAATCAAAATAAGGAGGTTACTATTAAGAATTTAAATGAAAATACAAACAGTGAATTCCTGTTATCACTACAAAAGGAAGATGTGGTTTGGGAATCATTAAGTTTTAATGATGCAGGCTTCAGTAATATTACTAAATATAGGACATCTGATATTTTTTTTTCCCCAAATATAAGCTTTGGTGATGCTTCAGATAAATTCGAATTAAATGACAAAAACGTTACGTCCAATACTAATATTTGTATAGACGTAAGTTTATTTTCATCGGAAGGTGAAAATTCAAGTGTGTTTGATGATAGCTTACCTATTGACTTATTACCAAAGTCATTAAAAAAACATACAAAAACAAAAGATGAAATTAAAAATGTGGAAACAAGTACAGATTATTTAGATATAAATTCTAAAACATTGTTAAATGCATTTAAGTCCTCTGTAATTGAAATCGACGACGATGAAGATATCAAATTAGTATATGACGATGAGAAAAAGAATTCAGAAGAAAATTTTAATTCAGAAAAAGACTATTATTCAAATGAAATTTTGTCACAAAATGAAATAATAAATACTCAATACAATGAAGTGACAAATTATAGTTTTGTCACTCCGCTCAAAAGGCATACGGAAAACAAATATTGGTCTTTGTCATCCAAGAAAGCAAAAAAAATGTCTCAAATTGAAATTGTTTCTCAAAAATCTGAACACATTACATTGAAATTTAAAGAATATATTACCGATTGCTATATTTTGCGTGAAGACGATATTATAAATAACTTATCATTTATAGAAAATTTAAACTTAAAACAGGCATCTATTTTATTTGAAACAAATAAAAAGAGTATGAAACCTTCTGACGCAATAGGAAACAATATCTTAAAAATAATGGTCAATGTTTCAGATAAAGATCATCCTCTTATTCAAGGAATTGCATTTTGTTTAAAAAATGATATTTGCGTATACTTAGATTTAACTAGTTTAGGAAAGTTACAAACGGTATTTAAATTATCCTTAGGCAAATTTATCGCTAATCCTTTATTAAAATTAATTATGGTATCATCAAAATCAAATTTCACCCATATTAAAAGATGGCTGGAAAGAGATATAACATCAGAATGTGTCGATATTACACTGATTGAATGGTTATTGGATACCGATGAAAAAATCTCAAATATAAATGAATTGGTAAATAAAATATCTAATAATGATTATAACAATAACTAAAACTTATAGAAATAATTATTTTATATAGGATTTTTTTATTAAAGGCTTTAAAATATTTGGATTTGGATTTAGCAAATATACAAATTACCACTGGACATAAAATGAAAACCTATGACATGTTGGATGTTAATGAACGGGCGTGTCTTAAAGCGTGGTGTATTGAGTCCATAGCAGAAAAACAGAAAACAAATACATATCAATTTATAAGAAACTGTATAGGTAAGTTAGTTATTTTTAAACTTGAATTTGTAAATGATATTTCTTCTTTTATCTGTTATAATAAATAACACAAAAGAATACATCTTTCTTACAGATATCGAAATGCATGTATGTAAAATCCTTGGAAAATGCGAGTTTTACGGCATTGTCGTAGATAAAGATCTCGCGTCAAAACTGTTAATAGATGTAAAAAAATCTCAAGAAATTTTGCAGAAAAAGGCTTTTAAGTTATGTGGATATCATTTTAACTTTAACTCCTCCAAGGAGGTCGCTAAAGTATGTATAGGACAGAAGTAACCATATGTATATGTTTTTAGCTTTTAGCGTTAAAGCAGCTTTACTTTTTTCCCACATTTAGCAGAACCTGGTCAAGACGCTATATTTTCCAATTTTCCCCGGAATGTGTTTTACCATTGGTGAAATGATCATATGATATGATCATACATCTCCCCAGTTTCATTTTCTTTTAGCATTTTGTATGGCAGAACATTGTATGACTCCTGTCCCGACTTTACGCCTGTTCTAGAGACAAAGCTTTAGATATCTGACCAGATTGGATAAAGTGAAATATTTATTAAATATAAAAAATCTTAGAGATTTGCAACCCACAACGATCTCGTGACGATGAAATCTTTTAATTTTAGGTCTTAGGATTGTACAAAGGACGTAAAATAAGCACCAAGAAAAGTGTTCTTTCCGCCCACAATAGTCCTATGGCCAGCATTGTTATATATTGGAGGAAGCTAAATTCTATTCTTACTAAAACTTTGTATCCTCTCACCGAGCAGGCTTTTACATACAGTGTTGATAATAGGTTAGTATGATGTGAGTGAGTTGTACTAACTTGATATAGTCATCGATATTTTGAATATTATGAAAATACTGCTTTTAGTAGTATTATAAAATAATAAGATATTTAATAATTAATTTACATGTTATCACAGCAATTTAAAATATTTATACATTTTCGTTAAATATTGTAAAGCCATCGAAGTAGTAGTTAGTAACGCCAAGATTAGCGTTGTGGATACTAATGTAGACGTACAGTACTATCGATGAGTCGTGGCGGAGCTGAAGTTATTATGATTTTACGCTGCAGATATTATGATTTTAGTATGTTTTTCCTATTTTGGATGGAATTTTAGGATTTTTTTTCTATACCTAAAAATGTGCAATAGTTCATAAAATTTAACTTCAGGGCTGCCACGGCTAGTCGACCGTGCTGTAGACGTACGAAATTATTCACGATAATATCGGAAATGCAGCAGTCGACACGCCGACTTGGGGGAGAGATGTGAATAAATAATTCCATTTCCAGGATAAGCCCGGTCTACACTATGTACACTTGCACCGGCAGAATTAGTATGCACGAGCCGAACTTACAGAACGTTCCTAGGACCTTTTGTATACCGTTTAAGTATTTATCCACAAGGGATTTTGAACCTTCTGACGACGTAGTAGAGTTCAATTGCCGGAATATTTTCAAACCGGCGCCGGGATACGTTTTTGTGTCAGCTGACTACTGCCAGCTAGAAATGCGAATTCTTACACACTATTCCAAAGACGCGGTGTTGAGTAAGATTATGAGAGCTAATGTGGACGTTTTTAAGTCGATAGCAGCTGCTTTAGCCGGTGTCTCTGAAGAAAATGTGAGTTTATTTTATATATTTTTTTTATCCAAGTAAAAATATTGTTTGTGTGTGTATCATGCCTTGTATTATATATAACTACCCTTTAAAATAATACACAATTAAAAAAAATATAGTTTTTTTCTACAATTATCAAAAATTTGTAACTATGCATAAGATATAAGATTTATTGTAAACATGTGTTGTTGTGCTTTTATTTTCAATAATAAAATAAAAAAGACTTCTATGTTTTGCAGATTGTATTGTTCTATTATAAAACAGTATGTTTTGTCGAAAAATACGGACAGACTATAAGGAGGGATAGAAAGTATCACACTTTCTACGCCTAATGTATAATTAATGCGAATCTTTTTTCTTCCTTATGAAAATAATAATTTTGAAGTAAGTTTATATTTGTATTAAACATTGTATTATATTTTCTTAGGTTGATGATGATTTACGACAAAAAGCCAAGCAACTCTGTTACGGTATACTCTATGGTATGGGAAATAGAACTTTAGCCCATCACCTGGACGTTAACGAAGCAGAAGCCGCTGTATTTATGGACACGTTTTACAAAACTTATCCTGCTTTGAAGAGTTTTACTCAGTCTGTTGTAGAAGAATGTAGAGAAAAAGGTTACGTCGAAACGTTGATGAAGCGTCGGAGATATTTACCAGATATAAATAGTAAAATACCATCGAAACGAAGTAAGTAATTGTCACCCTGCACAGGTGAATTTAGAATTTTTTTCAGCTTCACGCTGTAACCGCATTTAGCAGAGTGGGGAGAGGGAGCCTAGTGTGGACACTCCGTTCTTTATTTTCCGTGTAATTTTAGAAGCACTGCGTGTTGAGTGCCGCGTTATTTGTTAAAATTTCATAAGTATTATTATTCTGTATGTTTAACAATCCAGTGTAACAAGACTTTAACTGTAAAGGGAAATATTCAACGCAATTACTGGGAATTATAATATAATTAGCATATTTATGATTTGGATTAAGCAAATTTGGTGTCATATTTTTCTTGTTTTTTCAATTTACATTTTCCTTTTTTTAGTTTAATAAAGCTGAAAAAACCATATTTGATATATTGACGCTCGTGGTCCAATTGTAAATGTTTTAACTGAACACGATTCTTGTAGGTTCAAAAGGGGTTACAAGGGCTAAAATTTACAAATATGGTAATTTCCTGTTGGTTTTAATAGCTTTTTAAGTAATGTATTTAAAATGGATAGAAGCTAGAGAAAAAATACATTTATAAAATTGTTATTAGGTGCAGCGGAACGGCAAGCAGTTAATACTACAATACAAGGGTCAGCGGCAGACATAGCAAAAGCCGCCATGTGCGCTATAGACAACGAAACAAAGCTAGATATAGACCAGCCACGTTTACTTTTACAAATGCACGATGAACTTATATATGAAGTCAAAGAATCTCAAAAAATGAGTTTTAGCAAAATATTAAAAGATTTAATGCAAGACACAGTACAGTTGGATGTGCCTTTGCCTGTTAAAGTGAAGAATGGCAGCACTTGGGGTGCGATGGAAGAAGTGAAATTATAAAATCATGATATTAGTGGTAAAATATTAATTTTTGCGCCCTAGCACTCTCGTCTGTGATATTTTTTATAATCGCCAAATAAAAGTGTGTTGACTACTGTATGTGTACGTGTTTTCTTTTAAGCATGAGATTTGTTTTTCGCTTTTTGTGGTAAGCAGAGAGAAGGAAGGAGGAAGAGGCACTCAGTTTCCAGTAAGACACATACGTTCCCCGTTTTCCATCGAATCAAGAGGCCTAATTACCATGAGGCCTAATTACCCCATTTATCGTATCGCCAGTCTTTCAGAACACTCCCCTTTCAGCCGCGCCCAGTATCAGCATATTGGGCCTTAATGTTTCGAATGACTGCCAGTATCGCGATCATCTGGAAAGCAAGGCCAAGTTGGCCTCGAAGAAACTGGGGGTCATCAATAGAGCGAGACGGTACTTCACGCCAAAACACCGATTGGCCCTATATAGGGCCCAGGTTCGGCCACACATGGAGTACTGTTCTCATCTCTGGGCTGGTGCACCCCAGTATCAGCTTGACCCATTTGATCGCATACAACGTAGAGCTGTTCGAATCATTAAGGACCCAGTAAGCTGTGAAAGGCTTGACACTTTGGCTCTGCGTAGAGACGTCTCCTCGCTGTGCGTTCTCTATCGCATTTATCATGGTGAGTGTTCTGAGGAACTGTTTGACCTGTTACCTGCCGCCGAATTTTCTAACCGCACAGCACGTCACAAACTTAAATATCATCCACACCATCTGGATATGTGGCACTCCACTACTGTGCGGTTTCGTAGAAATTTCCTTCCACGCGCCACCGAACTGTGGAATGGCCTACCCGCGTCAGTGTTTCCAGGTCGGTACGATATGGGTGCCTTCAAGAAGCGCGTCTATCTCCACCTCAAAGGCCGGCAACGCACCTGTAGCACCTCTGGTGCTGCACGGGGTCGTGGGCGGCGGTGATCACCGCCAGGTGACCCGTACGCTTGTTTGCCTTGTCCTTTTTCCATATAAAAAAAAAAGAGGCAAGGAAAGAAAATATTAAATTTCATATTCATTGAGCGGGAATCAAATCCACAACCTGTTGTGTTTCCAGTCTAACATAAGATAAAAATAAATATTAAAGTAACTATTAAATTTAATAATATATGTTAAACAAGTTTCATAGGGTTTCACATCACTATCCATATAAATAAAAAAAATATTCTATACTCAGATTCATACAGCGAAAATGCTAACATATTGCTTTTATTTATTTTTCATTTATTTGAAATATATTTTCCATTTCCCTTAAAATTAAACGATAAAGTAGAAAAATCTCAAGTTTTGTTTGTTTAGTATTAGCACTATAATATAAAAGGTTGTTAAACAATCTCCGCGCCATCTCAACGTATTTCCGCGAGTTTTCCTCATTTCCCACTTTACTCACAGCGAGCACAGAGGTCGCGCTGCGCCTCCCCTACGCGCAATCGATATCTGCGCGTCCAACCCTCGGAAAGGCCAGCCAGCCTGTCACGTCCAGTCACGCCAGACCGCCCGACTCGACCCACTACATCGCTTATAAACTTATGAACCCACTTAAAATGAATCACTATAAAAAATGAATAAATCCGCGGTCCGTGACTGACGTGGTGTCCGCGCGTTCGGTTTTTCAGTGCTGAGGTCGCGAGTGGTTATTATTTGAATAATGCATTTACATTTTGAAAGGAACGTGAATGCGAAATGCGACTGTACGATACTATCGCTGTCGTGGATGGGCAAGGTTCCCGATGAGCTACCCGAGGTAAGTATGCTACCCTGACCGTTATTCATTATTGGAGACGTACTGAAGCCGGCTTTCTGCATTCATTTGATTAGATAATGAACTATCAAATATAATACTGTTTTGTTTTAGTATTTCTTGTTAAAGTTAACTGTAAAAGCAAGCATTATTATTAGTATTATTATATTATTTTTTGATTTTCTAATTACTTTATATATACTGTTTTTGTGTATATAAATAAATTATATATATATAAGATAACGGATCCAATAAGTATATGTAATAAGTGAAAAATGCAAAAGTAATTTCCAGCTTCAAGGGTAGCGAGTAAATTAGCAAACAATTAGCGGTCATTAAAAACTATGTAACGAATGTGCTTCACCGACCCTGCGCGTTATTACAGGACATTAAATTTCCATTATCGTTTAGATTGAATTCGATTTGCATGTTCGGCCTCAAAAAAGGTAAAATAATTCAACTCCGTTGTTAGATACAGATTTATTAAATAGAAGGGCCATAATGTCGTTTACTTATTGGATTGTCGCCAATAAAAAAAATTGGAGGACGAAGAGCTGTACCAAGTAATTTTATACTACTACTAGAGGTTCAAACGCGGCTTCGCTCGCTTTAACTTATTTTTATAATATAGCCAAAGGATATTTCTTTTTAAATATATTTTTTGTTTTATAAAAAGCATATTGTGGCCTTTTAATACTTCTAAGAATGTGACTTGTACCCACAAAGTTTCATGACAATCGGTTGAGTAGTTTTGGCGTGAAAGCGTAACAAACTTACATTCACATTTATAATATTAGTACGATTATGTATTCCCTAATATCTTAATCGTAGGTTTTCTTATTAACATTATTCACTTGTGAATTTTAAGAGGGATTTGTTTGGTCAAATTATTATTTTACTATGTATTTATTAAACATATTGATAACGGCTTTTATTTACGTGTAAACTTAGATATGTTTGTAAATATTACTAGGTTTGTATCTAGGTATATAGAAAGGTAGATAGATGAAAAGGCAGAGAGAACCTTGTGTTACAATACTCCAGTCTCTATTCCCACCCATTTTCGAGATCTTGTGCTAATTATCCAAGCGGAATCATACATTATGTATTGTTTTATCAGTTCTGAGGATTTCCCATTTCCCATGGCTTATAATCAAACCGAATGGCTGTATTTTGTAATAAAAAATAAGTATGATAAATTAATGAAAATAATAATAATAATGAAATTGGTTTAATTAATATTATGTTGATTTTCAATTATTATATATTTTTTAAATTTTACAGAAATTGGAAATATATTTTTAATAGTTCAGACCAATAGCTTTTCAAATTGTCCGCCTTTGTCAGAGTTTCATTCCACTTTTAACAATGGGCACACAGAGGACTCGTCTACGTATTTGTTCAATGCTTACATAGAGGACGATAACTGAAATATTTCCAAAGGTTTCTAAGTCTTCGTAGCTAAAGCCGTATTCAGTTGCGTCAGCTTTTACTTTTTATAGACGAGTAATATTAAGAATTCAGATGCCTTTCTATATTTTTACATTAGTATCAGCTATCATATTTCTATTCCATTAAAGTAATTGGAAAATAATAATGTGATTATGGTTATATGTGTATAGGTACTTTGTTTTTGCTTATAATTTATTAATATGTATGTTTTTACATGATTATTAATTGAGCAGTTAAAATAAAGTTGTAAGGTCTAAATTATTTTACTAAAGAAATGGTCGCTTAAGTCTGCTATAATTATTTTAGCTTCCGATTAAATCCTGTACCTGGAACCTGGGAACCTAGTGTTAAGACACTTCCTTTTCATTAGCACACTCCGTTCTAATTTCCGCCGCCTTTAGTAACCAGAAGTAATTATTATTAAAAAAGTTAGAAGCTTTTTCAGCATCTGTTCATTGTTGACTCGTATTTTTGTTTATTTAGATACATAATCAACATAAATCTCAAAGATATATCGTATCTACCCGAAAAATATATACCTACCTACGCGTCACTTGGGGTTGGCTTATGAAAGCTTAAATCAAACCCGCTTAAACCGAAGACCGTCATTTTGAAAGCTTAGCTCTATTATTTACTTACACTCCTTGCAATATTATTCTACGAGAGATATTAATATGAGTTAGGTGTCATAAATTTGAAATGTTCTGTATTTTTTATAACAAAACAGAGGAGAGGCAGAGGGAACTTAGTGTTAAGACACTCTATTTTCAATTTTTGGTGGAGCGGCGGAACCCAACGCCACGTTTTGCTTTGACACCAGAACGAAGTGTTTTACTTTTACAAAAAAAAATACTGTTAATACTGAACGGATTTTGATGAAACTTTACAGTTTATTCATGAGCTACAATATATGTAAAGATTTTGGCTATAATATAATGACAAATTATAGAGGACGAGGCCGTGTTTGGGTCGCTAGTGATCATATATACTTACATGCAATTTTATTATATTAAATAAATACTTCTATGTGCTATTTTATCTAGCGCTTGTTATCTAACAAAGCGAAGTGAACTAGAAATATTAACGTTACGCAACCTGAAAGCCTTCGACGCGACGTAATGAAACAGAAGTTCAGATGTCTGCAGTCAAGTTGCGATGTTAAATTTTAAAGTAATAACCAAAGTTTCTCTTTAAATGTGCATTTATTATAATGTACCTAAGTATAAAACAATTGTGCATGTCCTCGGAAAACTATTAAAAATGTTTTAAGCCGGTTATAATTTACTCGTTCATAATAGGTATGTCGCGTCTTCTGAACTCATTAAATTTTTACTAACATAGTATTCTTCAGTCCAGATAACTTTGCAAATCTAAAAATATGTTTTTTAGATTTGCAAAGTTATAACTATATAATAGGGATATTCTATAAAACAATTACTGAAGTAAAGGCCAAACAATTACTGAGGTTTACGGACGATAGTTTTACGTGATAACGTCACAAGAAAACATTCATGAAAAATTGGAATCTTATAAAGAATAATAAATATAGTTTTTAGGCTTTAAGACAAAATTGGATGCAATATATGTCTACGTCAATTTATTTATCAGCAATTGCAAAATTATAACATGCTAAGAAGGTATATCTTAGAGTCAATGTTAGTTTCAAATTAATAATTACTTTATTATATGCGCCCATTTTTGAATTAAAGTTAGAGTGACATGAATAGTTTTCTATCTAAAATTTTCATTTTTCAGTTTTTTTACTTATTAGTTCGTCCCGCCTGCAATTTTAAGTTTTCCAATTTTCGTAAGTCATACTTTTAGTTGACATTCGTCTCCTTCTGGTTTGCGAGTGCGATTGACTATAAAGAGTAAAGAACCTTGTAGATAGTGAAACGGCGTAGCAGCCTTGTGTTGTTTGTGTTTTTTGGATGGTAGGGCGAGATGGAACGGTTTCTATTTACTCTATCCAGCTTATATCAATAATAGAATGTATAAAATACTGCGTGATAATTCACTATCAATCTGTTTTGTCATAAAAGCATATTAAAATACTAACAAATCCGTTTTTAACAATGAGACATGGTACTTCTAAGTATCTAAATGAGTACCTAAGGTACCCAATGCTATGCGTGCTTAAATACAACTAGGTGAGGAAAAGAGATGGCAGAGTCTGACTACAATTTATTGTATTAGATATTATCATTAATTATTATATTGCGTTCTTATGATTTTGAACGTACCTACTTATATAAAAGTAAGATAGTAGTGGTCAGCTCTTTCATACAATTTCTTCCGGAGGCACTTACTTATGTCATGTTAGCGACTCTCTTCTCAACTCTGCTATATCTCAAAATGTTACACTAAAATGTATCTATATATGTATATCACATTAACTTCTTTCTCTTCTTTCTCTCTAATCACTATTTACCTTGAATCATTGTTTACTGTTGCTTTACTACTTATTAATAACTAAATAAATTCCTAAATAGATATAAATGACGTTAAAATAATGTTTTGTTAGTCGAACAACCAACAATAATACATTTGTATATTCAGCATGCAATCACAAACAGGTCCCCGCCTCTTCTGAACGTCAAAGTTTATTTCCACTACGTAAACAACGTTATGCAATGAAAATATCGCACCCACCTGTCATTTACATGATTTATCTATATGCAAATAGATTTTAATATAATTCCTACATTATTATGCAAGATTATTTTTATTATAGTTTTTGTAACTGCCCACCTTTGACTAGTCCTTCTTCCCTTTTAGAGTAATAATTTGAATTTAGAACAGCTTTTGGTTTGGTATTGTCCATGGTATTATAGGTACAGCTGGAAGACGTACTTACGATGAAGTGTTGACAAATTATATAAAACTGTAAACTGTGACGAATGTAAAACTTAATAAAATAACATTATTGTGAAGAGAATTTATTACTAATGTCGTATTTATATTAAGAATTTTACTGAAAATATCTGTCAGGGTCCATCTAGTCCTGCAACTCACTTAGTATGGTTAATTGGCAATCACTCCTCCATCTCCGGTCCACCCTTGGTCCACCCTGCAAAGATACATATGTTTGTAATAACATTTTACGATGATTGCTTCTAAAACTTGTTTCAATTATGTTTCGACATATTCGATTACTTGACGATCCAACTTCATAATTTTATATTTTCATTTGTGATATAGTCGATGGTTTTCTATTACATTTTGTATTTATTTGTAGGTACAAATACAATTTTATTTACTTTCAACCAGTAAGCTGGGAATTGATTTGTTACATTTGATAAATAACTATAAGTCCTAAAGAATAACCCCACTGTAGCATGTTTTTACTGTTTTCTAGACTGACGTTTTTCTTTATTTACTTTCAACCAGTAAGCTGGGAATTGATTTGTTAGATTTGATAAATAACTATAAGTCCTAAAGAATAACCCCACTGTAGCATGTTTTTACTGTTTTCTAGACTGACGTTTTTCTTCCTGTTATTCGTGATGATCTGCATTCTATAGCTTGGAATCGTAGTAAAATTAAATTCAATCAGCTTCACGCTGTATCCCGCATACAGCGGGATAGGCAGAAGGAACCTAGTGTTAAGACACCCCGTTCCCCACTTCCAGCCGAATTTTGGAGGCAATGCGTACATATAATAATACTGTTTATCATATAATCAAAAATATCAAGTACTTTTTATTTAAATACAAAAATTATACTGTCTTTGTGTTTGAAAGAGATATCAATAAAACGTACAAACTTCAAACAACAGAGATAACTGAGGCCCGGTCAAAGAGGATCCTCGATGTGACCCTTTCAACCCAGGCTTACCCTTCATCCGAATCATATGCGACAAAGCGTTTGTGAAAGCATTTGCTAGAATTTTCAGCCTCTGTTTTACAATGAATTGTTGTTGGACTATTCTATTTGAATCTTTGAAAATGCGAGTAATACAGAGTTAGTGAACGTTTATGAAAGTTTACGCGAATAACAATTAACATATTTGATTATTAACTATTTCAATGATCAAAGTCAAATGATTAAATGAATTATGTATATCTAATAACAAATTTACGTAATTGACTTTTTAATAGTAATATTTGTTGCAGAGTAGGCAGAGGGAACCTGTGAACCTAGTGTTAAGGCACTCCGTTCCCATTACAATATTACGTATTGAGACGGAACTCAAAGCCGCGCTTTGCATCGTTGCCAGAGCGAGGAAATAACAATATTAAATATTTCATTTCCTCAAGTGGGCATCCATGTCACAAACTGTCGCGTTTACAGTCACACTTATCTGCCCCTGTGCTACGGGAGGCGATTGTGATAATGACCTTATCAATAATAAAACAATCACATGTCACAGGAGGAAGGATGGAAGCTGAACAGAAACAATTACTATCAAGAAGGCTGGCTGGCGACGGGCAACGTGCGCGGCGTCGTGGGCGTCACTTTCACGTCCTCCCACGCGCGCCGCCCTCACGAACTCCCCTTGCGTACAAACTACAACTTACGGG
The DNA here is from genome assembly GCA_013403645.1 of Heliconius nattereri. Taxonomy (NCBI): domain Eukaryota; kingdom Metazoa; phylum Arthropoda; class Insecta; order Lepidoptera; family Nymphalidae; genus Heliconius; species Heliconius nattereri. The sequence goes on along the minus strand of JAAIXI010000234.1, from coordinate 7,157,015 downwards.
GACATCGATCTGATGTAAGTATCATAACAGATAGTCTTATTAATTTTATAAAAATCTTTTTAGGATTTTTTTATCTATATCTATATCTAAACTTCGTAACGGATCGCTGTCTGTACATGAAAGATATTAAAAAAAAATGGGTATTTAAATACGTAATAGAACCGAAATAACGATTTTTAAAATTTTGTCTGTTTGTTTCCTTTCAATCGTCCAACTGTTTTAAAGAATGTTGTTCAAAAAAATTGTTAATAATAAAATAACTGTTTTATTAAATTAGCTGAAGCTTCACTTTCAATATACTTTAAAACATTGTTTTTAAATTTATAATATTATTTAGAACACGAAAATAATGCAAATTAGTAAATTAAAATAAACATTATTTAGTTCAAGCGGGCGAAGCCGTGAGTGGGTCGCTGGTTTTTAAATATGAACCATAACACGTAGCGAATACCTACGCTGTAGGTAACATTCCAGTTGCCTACGGGCGTCGGTCCGCGTCGTAGCTACGCAGAGTTAGATACGCAGCTACATTTTGGAGCATAATTACAAAAGTAACATGTTCTCCTCTACAGAATAAATAATGATAATAACTTAGTTTTTGTCTTAAGCATACTAAGTTTTTGACTTATTTTTAAGTAATTATAAGTTTTGGCAATAAAAATAATAAAATCTATTACATAGAATATGGTGTAAATTGAAAATTTAAAATATGGCATACATTAATGAATATAAATTAAAAAATTAAATAACAAAAGGTCAGTTTTGGCGCAGGGGTACACACGTGCAACTGCAAACGCGAAAGGTTTTGGATGCGATTTCCAATCGGGGAAATGAAATATTTCATATTTTCGTTCTGGTTACGAAACAAAGCGCGACGAAGTTCCGCACATAACACGCAATCCCTCTAGAATGTAGCGGAAAGTGGGGAGTCTTAATGGGAATAGAATGTTCTAAGACTAGGTTCCCTCTGCTTACTCTGATATGCGCAGAATACAGCGTACGGTACACAGCGTTAAAAGAAAAAAATTTAAAAAAGCATATTGAATTTTTAACGTTCATACGTGACTCAGGTACAATAAATAGTGAGGAAGGTTTTCTTAAAACATAAATAAGGCCTGAAGGTCGACACTTGCACACTATAGCAATTTGCTTCTAAATACTACATACATTGTAAAGCGAGGCCATACAATGAAAATAATAAGGTACTTGCAAAAATTATACTTGTACTAATTATAATTATTTAAAATTATACTTGCTTCTACTCTCATAAATAAAATCAACTCAAATTTAAAACAACATGTAGAATTACATGATTTGAAATATTTCTAAAATCTATACAAAATAATTGTCTATATAAATATAAAAAAATTAAAAGTTACTTGAGATTTTAATAACAATAAAATAAAGCAAAGTACACCACTAAATGATATTTTAAATAAAATATCTCGCCGTAGTATTCTTTGATATTCTCAACACCGATACTACTGTGACTGCCACAAAGCCGAAGCGAAGTTAAACAAAACCTCGCCGTAAGAAGCTTTCAACAAGAAGCTAAGTTAGATTACCTTTTAACAACTTTACTTCAAGTCAGCTTTTAAAAATTTTATAGCATACCATGACTTTTTAATTTTTTTCATATGTCTTTTATGTTTCAATTTTAAATTTATTTGTTAATTTCATCTATTCTAAACGAAGCTGATTCAATTAATTTTTCTTTTGCAAATTTACTAGTTGGATATTTTATAAATATTTTTACCGTTGTAAAGAACATGTCAAATAGATCAATGTATTTATTATATTCCCGTTAATATACATACAAAATCTTCTTACGTAATTTAAGAAAAATACTCGCAAAAATACACGATTTTTTTTTTGGAAAATATATATAAATTTGAACCTGTATCTCTTGGATACCTTGGATGGTTTTCAAATTTTAAATATTGTACCGGACGGGCGGAAGCCAAGTGAATGAGCCGCTGACGCCCTGCACACTATAGGTTCCAGATCGTGGAAACACGGAGTATGCTGAGAACCCAAGACGTTCAGACGTTCAAGTTAGACGTTCGAGCTAGACGTTCAAGCTAGACGTTGAAACAGGAGGTTGAAACAGGATGTTGAAACAGGATATTGAAACACGATCTTGATAACGGTATAACGGTCGGTGACTGTCGGCTTCTTTAACTGTGTCTTATTTCCGATCTTCCTTCCTTCCTTGCTTCTTGCTGTGCTCACCGTTGATTGCCGACTGACCCTGTGCCGATTTTTTTTTCGGTTTTGACGTTGCTAATTGCTGTTAGCCCAGCCCTATTGGCCTTTACAGCGACACCGGGTGGGTAGGGAAGAGGGTACTCTGTCCCTGAAAATATGCAAGCACTGTGTGGCTGCCTGTGGGAGTGGAATCGACGCAAGGGCGCTCCCTGCGGGGGTCGAACCTCGGCTTGCGCCGTCGAGCGGAATGGGAGTTTCCCTATTCTAAGCAAATCCAGCCGCGACACAGAAGCCGCGACTGAGGGATAAAATTAGACTAATCTAAGGGAGCTAACGGTCTCTAACCGCTGAACTTGACCGCACCGAGACGCGGCCGAGCCGTGGAATAAGCTGGTTCACGTCGTCGATTCCGGCGACGACGGTGTGTGTGTCGTGCGTGTGTAGTGTGTTTCCTACATACGTACGGGGCATTTGCTACGGTAATAGCGTCATCCGGATCTAAAAGGACGCTACGCGGGCGTCTACGATTAGGGTGCGCGCTAGGCGTGTTACAGGAGGATGCTCAGAATTCTACCGTGTTTCATAATATTACCTTATATAATGAGTTGGTTGAGAGTGCCCCACAGTTGGTTTCTTCTGTGTTGGACAGACATAGTCACTCAATTATTGATCTCACCAAGAATGACAAATCGTTATTGAATCTTAAAAAAGCATCAAGTCTGCCTCACTGCAGTAGAAACAAACTAAAAAAATACATAAAAATCAATAAGTTTATTGTCAAAACCAAAAAAATAATAAAACAGCATAGTTATATGTCCAAGTGTGCAAAATTAAGTACGGAGAAATTGGAACTATATGATGATTTAGAAATGTGCACAATAAAACTAGATAAGTGTAGGTTAAAGTATGAAGCTGATACACAAGCACTACAAAGTGAAATCAATTATTTAAAGGACTCCCTTGATATACTTAATAAAAAGTATGTCCATTCATTGAACGAAATACAAGAGTATTCCAAGGCGATGGACAATCTTATTACACTGTCCACAAATAACACTGAACGTTTTGATTCTTTAATCAACAATCACTCTTGTGATTGTGCCCGTTCATCACAGCAATCGCCTGCAAGTACTCCGGTGTGTGTCCCCTTGACCAACCCCTTGTGTGACAGCCTTCATAATAATAGTAGTAGTAGGTTCAGGTCACAGCAGTCATTTGGTGCATCAATTCATGAACCTAGTTCATTAGTTAATGCACAAAACATAGTTTTATTTAGTGATGACATTGGAAGGAATATGGGTTCAATTTTGAAT